>JAADXL010000164.1:0-49019 GCA_023337755.1 Pythium aristosporum
AGGGGAGGGGAGGGGGGGAGGGAATAAACATACTATACACAGATTACAGTATGTACCGCCTGTTCAACGGAAGAACGGAACGCCGTGGGATGGTTTATCGAACCCGAGCTCTCCCGACACCGAAGATTCCGGGGCGTCATTGTTGCGTGGGCTCCACTGGAATTTCCAGCGATGTCTGATGGCTTCCAGAGCGGCATCACGTGCAATTGTGACGGTAACGATTGCACAATTCCGCATGTTTTCTTCGTTGAAGTCACAATTTGCGCCGACCAGCCAAAAAAAAAAAACGACCTGGAAATCAGCGCAAAATGGCAGTTGACGATGGCGATATGGTCGGAAATCCAAAGCGTGGGGTTGTCTGCGTTTGGTGGCGACTGCCGTCGCAAGACAGCCGGGGAACTTGGCCCAGATCCAGCTGGGTCCATACTAGACCACCCGCGCCCCATGTGTGGCCGCTTCAACGCTTTCCGCGCGTGCGACTGCGCAACCGAACTCGGCTAAATTTCGAGTATTAATACCCAGCAAAATATTACGTACTGAATCAACACGCTCCGCAGTATCAGCACTGTGTGTCACACCTTCTCCTCCTTCTGACTCTATCCTGTCCAATCAAATACCTCCTCACTTCTCTATATCAGTACATAGTACTCAGTAATCACATAATGTACTGTTATAGCTGACTCATTTGCTCCGACTCTCCCCCATCCTGTGCCTATTACTCTGCGACCCCTACCCCGCACTCACGTGCTTCGATCGCCGTTGATGGGCATGGGGCATCCCGGGCCTCATTTCCATTTCCGACGGGAATATCCAACGGCGCCTCGTAAGCCCCGTTATCTCTCTCTCTCTCTCTCTCTCTCGCTCACTATGCTGCGTCTGCTCACGGCGCTGGCCGTGGCGCTCACGGCCGTGGACGCCGCCGGCGTCTGCTACTCGCCCTTCTACTCGAGCGACTACGCGTCCGCCAGCGTCGGCTCGCTGCTCGCACGCGACTTCCAGGCCATCGCGTACCAGGGATTCGACTCGGTACGCACGTACCACGCGCAGTTCTTCGGCCAGAACGTGGGCCTCGCGGCGCAGGCCGCCGGCCTCAAGATCGCCATTGGCATCCAGATGGACGGCCCCAACGGCGGCGAGTACCAGTACCTCGAGCAGGACATCCAGGCCGCCATCTACGCCGCGCAGGCCGCCCCCGACAATGTCATTGCCATCTACGCCGGCAACGAGAACCTCCAGAACGGCAACTTTGGCTCGAAATCGGGCGACCGCATTGTCGAGATCGTGTCGCGCGTCAAGGACGCGCTGCGCGGCACGGCCGGCGCGGGCGTTCCCGTGGGCACGGTGCAGCGGCTCGAGGAATGGCTCCACGCGACCGATGCCGCCAAGGTCGCGGCCGCGTGTGACGTCGTGGGCGCCAACATCTACCCGTTCTTTACGTTCGGCGGTGCCATCGACATGAAGGGCACGCTCAACAGGCAGTGGTCGCAGATGACGTCCATCTATGGCCCCAAGGCGCGCCTCACGGAGACGGGCTGGCCCAGCGCCGGCTCGTCGGCCAGCGGCAATGTGGCGTCGCTCGACAATGCCGCCAAGTACTTTGCGGCCTTTAATGACTGGGTGCCGTCCAGCGGCGCGCCGACGCCGTTTTACTTCATGATGTTTGACGTGCCGTCGGCGCCCGGGCTTGATGTGGAGCCGCACTTTGGCGTGGCCACGAGCATGCGCGTCATGAAGTTCCAGACGCAGGGACAGTCGCCGTCGCAGATCGTGAACCCCGCGCCGGCCTTCCAGACGCCGGCTCCCACGACACCGGCGCCGACGCCGTCACTGAAGACCACGGACCTCGGCTTTGGCTCAATCCCGGCGATGTCCGAGGCTCCTCTGGTGGCGGCAGCGCCCCACACGCCCGAACCGACGACCCCCGTGCCGACAACGCCAGAGCCGTCGACTCCTGTGCCCATGACGCTGCCTCCCACGCCCGAGCCGACCACGGTCGTGCCGACTGTCACGCCGACGGTGGCGCCGATTGTGCACCACGGCTCGTCGAGCGGCTCGCATGGTCACGGCGACGAGATCGAGTTCCCGTCGCTCCCGTCGGGCTCCCACGCAGGCAACTTCGGCCACGCGGGCAGCAAGGCCGGTTCCAAGGCGGACTCGGGCGTCTCGGTTGGCGATGGCTCGGCTGGTGTGATGCCCGAACCGACGACCAAGTCCGTGCCCACGAGCGCGCCGCAATACACACACACGCCCGCGACGAGTGCACCGGGTGGTGGTGCCGCACTGCCTGCGGCCACGACCAAGTCGCCGCAGGCCCAGTCCGAGCTCGAGGTCAAGGAGGCCAACGCCAAGGTCGCGCGCGACGTGTCGGGTGGCAACGGCACGGTCACGTACGCGTTCATGGGCGTCGTTGGCGCCGCCGGTATCGCCGCCATGGTGATTGTGGGTGTCTTTATGAACCGACGGAACGACTTGGCTGACCCGGAGGCCGAGACCCGCACGGTCGCGGCATCGTCGATCGACCCGCGCGGCTCGACGCCGAGCGTCTACGACGACCCTCTGGGCACGCGCTTCTCCAGCATCGTCATGCTCACGCCCAACGGCGACGGTGTCTGCATTCTCTAGAAAACTATACTCGGACGAGGACAGAAACAGGGATCGTAAGTAGTCTGCGTTGGCGCATAAGAATGTGACGTTCTCACTGTTGTATATCCCTCGATGATCTTGCCATCCGTCGTCTGGTCCAATTTGATAGCTGGACAAACACATACAACGTGTAGGATCCTATGGGCGTACCGCCCGACGTTATACATCTCCCCATGATTCGTTGTAACTGGTGTCTTGTGCCCTGGGCCCATCCTCGACCGATCCGAAGGACAAATTGTCGAACGTAGCCGGGAGTTGCGCAGCGGAAAATGCTCCGCTGTCACTCCACCACCCAGAAGCACTCCTGGTCTCTGGTTCAGACTCAGCATCGTGTGTGCTGGAAGCGCCCGCTGCCATCGCGGCCTCAGTCTCGCTTGTGTCACTGGCAAACGCTTCCAGTTGAGAGACAATCTCCTTCAGCGACAGTCGATCCGAAGGGTTAACGCGACACGCGCCAACGACCAGAGCCCACTGAGGATCACTGAATCCGCGTGGTTTGCTAAAAAAGCTCGCCGCCACGACGCACGTGGTCACTCACGAGCTCGTCGCCGACTCGCATTCCCCACGGGTACTCACCAGTCACAGCCTCGGCCACACACATACCGAACGAGTAGACGTCCGACTCGAAGTTCGGATCAGCACCATCCAGCACCTCGGGCGCTTTCCAACGGGGTGCCCCGATCCCCGTCGGCTGGTGGTGCGCAGAGTGCTCATCCGTGTTGTCTGGCTGTTGGTGCTGCTCCCGCACCCGACTCAGTCCGTAGTCGCTCACCTTGGCATTGCCATCACGTCCGATCAAGATGTTGTTGCACTTGAGGTCACAATGTACAACGCCACGAGAATGGAGATACTGCAGTCCGAGCGCGGTCTCGTACAACGTACGCCACACCTCTTGTCGGCGCTTCGTTGGCTGCTTCTCCAAACGGCGTAAGTAGTGGTCCAATTGCCCATGCTCGGCCAACTCAGATATGATGAACTTTTGCCCCACGTGACACGCGCCAAAGAGCTGCAGCACGTGCGGGTGATAGAGGCGACTCCAAATCTCCACCTCCTTCTGGAAATCCGAGTCGTCATCAACAAACACCTTCTTGATCACGGCCTGTGAGCCCATCCACTCACCACGGTGAACCGACCCGAATGCACCGCGACTAAAGCTCTTGAATGCATCGAAAACGACTTCATAGTGAGGAATGAACCAGTCGGGGACGCGAACGCCCGGCATTGACCGCATCGTGGAACACGCTGTTTGGACCACAGACGGTGAAATCGATGTGTACGCGTCGCGACGCTTGGTGAGCTCAAATAGCAGGCATGTACACGACTCCACATCCAGCTCCATGACGCGTTCAAGTTCTAATGCATGGCGCTGTGCGCGACGGTGGGCGTACCATCGTACGGGCCACAAAGGACCGGTCGTTGCTGTCGTCTCACGTAGCTCGCCATGCCCGTCGAGGAGACGATCGATCTCGTTGTGGAACGAAAAGATGCTGTCGGCGTGCTGGCGTTGGGCAGCAAAGCGTGATGAGAGGCCCGTGCTGGCGTACGCCTCGAGATCGTTTATATAACGCATGAGAATACCCTTGAGCTGGGACAATACGAGCTGGTGGCGAGTCAGTGGAAGGCTTTTGGATGCCATCCAAGCCTCATAAAGACGCCGAAACACCAGACCTGCTGGAGTGTCGCTCTCGCCATCCGTGTCAACTTCGCTGCCGCTAAGAAGTGAACGCGCGAGGCCAAACGCTTCCTCCATGCCAAGCTTGCTGTCGAGTGCACAGGCCGCACCGATCGTTAGGCTTGCTGCTGCCAGCGCCTCGTCTTGAGCAAGCGACGCGAGCTCGCGCACGACGTCCGAGATCTTTAACCGCTTGTACGGCTGGAAACAAATCATCTGCGCCACCAAATCCCATCCGCGAGTGCAGATTGCCGTCGGTCTTTTCGGAGGCACCCCATTTAGAACCAGCGCTTGAATGTCTTGCTGTGCCGCCACTTCCGAGGCGTACGGTGACTGCCCGCTCACAGCCTCGATGATGCACATGCCAAGCGAGTACACGTCGCTCTCGAACGACGCACCCTGCCTCTGAAACGATACCACCGGTTTATCCATCACTTCAGAGGCGTCCCACTCGACGGACTCGAAATGGTTGAGAGACATGGAGTACGCTCCAAATGCTGATATCTTGATGAGACCGTCGTCGCCGACTCGCCCATAAGCCTGCGATGAATAATGCCTCGTTCGTGGAGATACTGTACGCCGAGTGCGACTTGGTGGAGAATCGCCCACGTGCGATGGCTGTGCTCGCTCACAAACGACCGGAGCGTGCCGTTCTGTGGGTGTTCCATCACCAGGAACGGCTTGTCATCACGGTGGTACGCTCCGTACAGTCTGACCACGTGTGGGTGACGAAGAGGATAGAGTTCACTCACCTCGCGTCGAAATTGCCGCAGCGCCCGCGTCCTGTCCACGCCGCCCATTTGTATGAGTTCAGCATCAGGCTCCACAACCACAACGCGAGAACCCGCCCACGTGCCGAACGAGACTTGTGCGACTGGTGTCGAACGCTCTGCGCTGTGTTCGATTGACGCAATGCTCGAGCGGTCGATAAGCCAAGGCGGGTTCTGCCGCTGTGTCTCCGCTACGGTGGTGGCCACTCCGTACAGTTCGTACAGGCACTGCCGAGGCCACAGTTCGTCGCCATGCTCAGTCGCTTCGGTGTGCTCCAAGAGTGCGGCGGCCGTGAAGTACCCTTCCATCATGGCAATGTAGGACGCGGTTCGGCCGTCGAAATCCCGCACAGTCCGGTCTGCACCTGCATCCAGCAACAAGCGGATGATCTCCTGATAGTTGTACGACGCCGCCAGGTGCAACGCGGTGTGTCCATCATCGGTCTGGTGCTTTGTCGAGGCGCCGTGCTCAAGTAATAGAGCACATACCGCTGTGTTACCAAAGAGCGCCGCTGCAGTCAGCGGTGTCCGGTGGTAGTCACTCTGGCAGTTCACGTCTGCGCCGTGATCGATCAAAAGCCGAGCGACTTGTACATGTCCATACTGCGACGCCTGCAACAATGGCGTCCGCCCTTCATTCTGTCGATCCTCCGGGTCCGCGTCGTGAGCCAACAGCGTCTTGACGATCGCAACGTGGCCCTCCCCGGCGGCACAGGAAAGCGCCGTATAGCCGTGTATATTCTTGTGGTCGACCTTGGCACCGTACTGGAGAAGCATATCGACAATCGATCCGAATCCTCTCGCGGACGCAACCACCAGTGGGGTACATCCATCCACATCCATCGACTCAATGTCGGCCTTGCTGGTGAGGAGGAACTCCACAACGTCCTCGTATCCCGACCGCGTCGCCGAGTTCAGTGACGAGCATCCATTGTTATTCTTCATCTCCAAATCGGCGCCGTGCGAACCAAGAATACGACGCTATGGAGGTTCCCACGAGCTGCAGCGGCATTCACTGGCGTCCAGTTTCCCGGACGCGGCAAGTTCACGAGCGCACGCTTTTGATCGGCCGCACCGGCGTCGTCCAGAAACCTTACAATCTGAATGAACTCGCTCATGGCGTTGACTGTGCAAGCTCGAATGGGCACTGTTTCACCGTTTCCATTGTGTCGTAGTACGCTCGCACCGTTTGCCACGAGCAGCTTCGCGGCTGCAAGATCGTTCATCGCAATCGCGATATCCAGGGGCGTCATGTCCATGTAGTCGAATCGATCCGTTGATGCACCGCGTTCCAGGAGACACGACACGACTTGGAGGAGACTCAGCCCGACCGCGACGTGGAGCGGTGTCTTCTGTCCGCTCGCATTGCCAGCGTCCACGTCGGCTCCGAATCGGCAGAGCAGGTCGATCATCTCCACATCGCCTCTTCCAGTCGCGACATGAAGTGGCGTGAATGAGTGGTACGACGGGTGCTCGTTCGCTGCGCCTCGCTCGAGTAAGAACTGGGCCATGGCCAGGTCCCCGCTTGCTGCAGCGTGGAGAAGTGCCGTCCATCCGTCTTTGCCGCTTTGACAGTCGACATCATCGATGATACCCAGACTCCACAGAGTCCTCACTGAGTCCAAGTCCCCGCAGTGAGCCGCGCGGAGAACTTGATGGCGCACTTCGTCGCTCGAACTCGCCATCGTTACTGGGAGCACGACAGTCGCTGGGCCCCAGACGGATAACCGAGAACTGGACCTTGTTTCGTTTCGGCTTTGCTTCTGTTTTCGCTGGGTGTGTTGTGGAGTTCGGATCTCCACTCACACCGCGAGGCCGGTGCGCTGAAAAGAACATCTCACCCTCGCAGCTGCCACTCGCGTGGATGGGTTGCTCGCAGAAGCTTAACCCGTTCCATGTGAGGAGCAATGAAGGAAGCCATAATTTTAACGACTCTTGAACCCACAATTAGTGGGAACCCCACGATGAGACCCTACCATTTAGAAATGGAATTCCCCAGCTCAGTCTGCGACTCGAAGCCACAGGAGGAATGGCCTTACCGCTCTCTGTTTGTTCTGTGTAGCCATCGCCGCCACTTCTCTAATGGCCATCCGCAATCAGAGCAGACGGAGCCAAGCGGATCAAATACGACCATGAGATATCAT
This sequence comes from Pythium aristosporum, assembly GCA_023337755.1. Taxonomy (NCBI): domain Eukaryota; phylum Oomycota; class Peronosporomycetes; order Pythiales; family Pythiaceae; genus Pythium; species Pythium aristosporum. The sequence continues at coordinate 7,230 of JAADXL010000164.1, forward strand.
TGTGCCTTTCATCTCACATGAGCCCCTCATAATACTCCGAACCGTTATCTTGCGGGTCTTGAGACTCGACCCGAAGCCTGATGGCCACATCGCCGGTGTCGCGCCGCAGCAGATCACGCGGCGTGAGCGGTGTGAGCCCCAATGGGAACGCCAAGCGGTTGGTGTACGTCGTTTCGACGTCAAACAGCTCCCGGGTCGGATCGTCCGAGTCACAGATGCAGTACCACGTCACAGCTGACACCACAACGCGCAGGCCAAAGCACCAACCGCCCGTATCGGTCGCGAACGCACCCACGTCCATGGCGATATCAAGCGGCGGTGCGCGAGCCGACGCCGGGCGGATCAGCACGCGGTCGGTCGCGTGCTGGGTCACAAACTGACTCAAGATCTCAAAGGAGCAGCCGCCCGACTCGGTGCGATTGCAGGCCTAGCAAGAAGAGAGGCGTTAGAGAGAATGATTGAGTGGGTTATACCATCCACTCGATCAGTACGTACCGTGAGCACGAGCTGCGCCGCGTGGTGCAAGATCGTCTCGACATCTTCCGTCTTCTGCGACGTCTGCGTGATGGCGTTCCGCAGGTGCCTCTCGATCGTGTCGATGACCGCATCGTAGCCGACGGCGCCGCCGACCACGTGCTCGCCGTTCACCACGACTTCATCCCGCTGAATGTCCTTCGTGTCCTGGAAAACCTGGGCCTCTTCAAGCACTCGCACGCGGTTCGCCTTCTGACTGTCGTCGTCACATAACGCAACGAGCTGCGTGACAAACGCATCGCTGGAGAACGAGGGTTTCTTAGGTTCGGTCGGCTCCGAAGGCGGACGGATCCACGCGGTTGGCACGACGAGCCGCTGGTCTGGAAGCGACGCGAAAAGCTGCTCGAGTGCCTGCTGGAACGGCGCCACGTCGCCGTCGTCGCACGCGTCCAGCGCGTGCTGCAGCAACCGCGACATTTCGTTGAGACTCGTGGTCGATTCTTGGGTCTCGTTGGTGGCAGCGACGCGTGCCCAGTCGCCCGCGAGGTCCGTTAGCGCGTGCACGATCGGCGAGAGGTCTTCGCTCCCACTCGCAGTACCGAGTCCGCTTGCGAGCCTCTGCAATCGCCACTGGGCTACCGCGGCCTGCGCACGCATCGCGCGGGTTCGCTCGCCGAGTTCTCCGAGCCGCACGCGCGTCGGCCCAGCGAGCGACGCGAGCGCGTGGAGTGCTTGCGACGGCCCGTCTCTTTGGTCGTCCGTTGCCGTTGGGATCCAGTCGCTGGAGGGCGCGAGCGCGGCCAGCTCGGCGTCGATCTCGGCGAGATCCCATTCCCAATCGAGCAGCTCCCGACGCGATTTTGGCGGTTCTGCGCGGTCCTGTGAGGCCGCAGACGGCTCGTTCGATGCGTTAGAAGCTTGTGGAGACGATGGAGGGAGTGTATTGCCGACGGTGGCGTCGCCGGTGGCGCCTGGAGTGTCGTTCTCGTCGCCCCAATCCTCCCACTCGCCATTATTGCCTCGCGCGTCCGCCATCGTGGTTCAAGTTCTGACAGCAAGGGGTCAGGGATAGACACCCATTTCTATATTCATAGACTGTTTCTAAATAGTAGTGAAGTCACGAAGAAAAAGAGACCGAAATCCAAAGTGTAGCCATGTGCATGTATGTGATGAGCAGCAGCAACGCTGTACTTTTAACCCAGCAGACCATATTTAATGTCCACGCCTCCACAACCACACACCCTCAAGGTCAAAAGCACTGCTGCTCCACGAAGCAAGTGAACGTCACGTCGGCGGCCGTCAGATTCCTTCCCAACCGTCATCCTTCTCTTGTGCATCTGTCGCGAGACGCTTGAACCGTTCCCATGTCTCGGCCGGCGGCATCCATTTCTTCCCAAACGGCATTGTTGAGGTAGACCACAATAGATCCTTCATATTCTCCTTGGGCTTGGACTCGTCGTCCGTCCACGCAATGCCTGGCACCCGCAGACCCGGATACTCGCGCAGCACTTTCACAAACGCTCCAGTCAGCAGCTCGAAACTCCCCCACAACTTATTGACTTGCTCTTCACTCGCTGTCTTAGAGACCACGGCTTCCACGTCGATTGTTCGATGTAGAGATCTTGGGTCGCGGCTCACCATAATGCGGCACGCAGCAACCTCACCTTCCTTGTACATGATCCAGTCTGGCCCTGCGTCAAACGCGAAGCCCGGCGACACACTGGCGACCACCAAGTGATCAAAGAACGGTGACGGCAAGGCAAACTTGAAATCGTACTCCCAGTGGACTCGCACGGCTTCGTCTTCGTGAGACCGCGTCGAGTTGATCCGCAAAATGTCACCGAGAAACTTCCACGAAGCCGGCGTCTTGGTCTGCCAGAACGCTGGCACGATCAAATCCGAGTCACACTCCATAACACGATACTCGTCAGCTGAATAGACCAAGTGGAACGCCTGCAGCAATTGCTTCATCGCCTTCATCTGCTTCTCGTCGTCGTCTAGTCCCACCCAATACTCCTTGGTCTTCAGGTCGTAGTTCGACAGGATCTGGCCCGTGTTCTTGTGATTGAATATCTGGCGAATGAAGTCGATAAGGAACAGAGGCTCCAGTATCACCCTGTTCCAGAACAACGGGATCTCCAGGTCTTCGTACCACAGCACGTCACCGAGATCGTGGAGCGTCTGCAAAATGGTGCGACACATCTCTGGTTCAATGTCCAGCTTAGCTGGGAGCGAGTCCACGGGCGCAAACACTTGTGAAATTCGTGTCGCAATGCCTTTGGCCTTGGCTGCTTCTCGGATCTGTATGATCTCTTTCAGAACTCGAGTGTATGTGTCGGGCATCTCGAAGCTGCAGTCACTCTTGAGGATCAAGTCTTTGATCTTGGTCGTTGCATCTTGGGTCGACGTGAGCGACGTGCAGCTCACAAACACAACAGTGGGTTCGATGGTGGCGACGCCCACCTGTCTCTTGGGGATGTGAGTGGTCTTGCCGTTGTCCTCCGTCTTCAGCTGGCCTGTCATCCACTGGACGGCCGTTGCACCTTTCTTCCACAAGCCCGTGAGACTCATTGAGATGTCATCTTCAAGCTGAGCGTCCTTCTCTTTCGGCTTCTTGATAATCCGGACATTCGTGTTGACTTCCATCAACTTGTCCATGAGACTCTGCTTCAGGAGTTCTTCCGTCACTTGGTTGTCCGCAAGCGTGTCTTCTTTTGTCGCGATGAACACAAACTCGGCGTCGGGCTGCCGAGCGACAATGAGACGCACCCAGCGCACCACCGAGTCTTCGACGAACTCGTCCAGCAACTTCGTCTCCTGGAAATCGTGATCGGCAAAGATCACGGCTTGCATGTAGGCGATCGTGAACGCTCCGAGGTCGACGCACACGAGATACAGTGTGCGCGGCGAGAAGAACAGCGAGTGGGCCACTTGGTACGCGTCCTGCCCGGCGAAATCCCAAAACGTCACCTCGTGGGTCTTGCTTTTGTCATCGCTGACAGTGCTAGGCTCGTAGAAGCGCAGTGGAAAGTGGTCAATGCCAATCGTGCGGTCGTCCACGTGTTCAAGCTGGGGCTGTTCGGAGATCATGGACTTGACGAGACTGGTCTTGCCAGAGCAACTGGAACCGACGAGACAGATCTTGCGACGGATTACGACAGCAGTGGAGGTCTTGCGATCGCCAATGTACGTTTGCGTGCTGTGAACGCCGCGCTTGATAACCTCAAGGGGGATCTTTGAGAACGGAAGGCCATTGAGATTTTCTTGCGTCCATAGAAGCATGCAGATTCGGATTGCAGGGGCTTCTTCGCAAGCCTTGCCACTGGATACTAACTCGTCGCACTTAGTGTCCCATTTAGTGCCCATCGACACGAGTACTTGCAACGTCTCCAGTATGCTCGCGAGATCGAAGCCATTGGAACGAGGTAGGATGCAGAAGTGTATTGGCTTGCGTCCTTTCTGCAAGATAACACCGGAAACGAACCAAAATCAGTGAATGAGCCTACGATAGCAATCGAGATGGGAATAATTTGACACCCTCGACCGTCCGATCCACGTACTTTGTCTTTTGCGTGAAGATCAGCACCAAGAGCGAGAAGCGCGCGCGCGACATGGCTTCTGGCGAATCCGCATGCGCAATGAAGCGGCGTTTCTCCGGTTATCTGGAAGAATTTCATTCCCACACAACAGGAAAAACATGTCGGGCAAATGGTCAGACCACTTTCACATCTTTTACGCCACAGCGAGAGAACGAACCTTGTTAGCTGCGCTGTGATCAGCGCCACGCTTCACGAGCAGCTCCACAAACGGCAAACGACCTTTTCTTGACACTTCATGAAGTGGGGTCCTTCCATCCTGAGCACATCACCGCAGCGTCCACACAACAACATACATCAGACCTACGTCACATTCATCAGCACATAAACGACACGATGTCGAAATCCAACGAACCTTGTCAGCGACGTTGGGATCAGCACCGGCCTCCAGGAGTACCTCCACGACCGGCAAGTAACCACCAACTGACGCTAGCTTGAGTGAGGTCGATCCATTCTGGTGACACCACGACAGCGTTCACACAACAACATTCGTCAGACCTAACACCACATCCATCAGCACAAATGCGCGTCCGCGTAGAATGTCGACAAACCTTGGTCACAGCATTGCGATCAGCGCCGGCCGTCAGGAGTACCTCCACCACTGGCCAATGACCCCAAACGGATGCCCAGTGAAGTGGAGTCCCTCCATCCTAACCACATTACAACAGCGTCCACAGCAATATTCGTCAGACCTACGTCGCATTCATCAGCAAATAAAAACGAACCTTGTCAGCCGCGTTGGGACTAGCACCGGCAGTCAGGAGTACCTCCACGACTGGCAAACAACCACCAACTGACGCCAGCTTGAGTGGGGTCGATCCATTCTGGTGACATCGCCGCAGCGTCCGCACAGCGACATTCGTCAGACATACGCTACATTCATCAGTACACAAATGCGAAGACGTGGAATTTCAGCAAACCTCGGTCACAGCATTGTGATCAGCGCCGGCCTCCAGGAGCAACTGCACAATCGGCCAATAACCTTTTCTTGACGCTTCATGAAGCGGGGTCCCTCCATCCTGATCGCATCACAACATCGTCCACACCGCAATATTCGTCAGACCATCGCCACACTATCAGCACATAAATACAAACCTTGTCAGCCACGTTGAGATCAGCTCCGGCCGCCAAGAGTAACTGCACAAACGGCAAACGACCTTTTCTTGACACTTCATGAAGTGGGGTCCTTCCATCCTGAGCACATCACCGCAGCGTCGTCAGCACGTAGACAACACAATGTCGAACCCCAACAAACCTTGTCAGCGACGTTCGGATCAGCACCGGCCTTCAGGAGTACCTCCACGACCGACAAGTACCCACCGACTGACGCTAGCTTGAGTGAGGTCGATCCATTCTGATCGCATCACCCGAATGTGCGCACAACAATATTCGTCAGACCTACGCCACATCCATCAACAGATTTCAAGCTGAGCAGCGAGTATACGCACCACATCATCAGCGACCCCACTGAAATCCACGTTTCCTCGCTCCAGTAGCGCGCGCACCACCTCGATGTCGCCCTCCCGGCTCGCCTGCAGCAGACGCTTTAGGTTCTTCGTCTTCTCCTCCAGCGTCTCCATGGGCTTGATGTTCGTTCAGGGAGGGGGAATGCTCGCTTGATTGCGGGGGAGTTCTCGAGATGCCCGCGCTCGTCTCGTTCTTCTTTCCACAGAGAGGAAGAGAACTCATCTCAGGCCTCCGAATGGATATTGTTTTCCTCTAAAACCGCTTTTGGTACATAAAAGTTCCAAAAATCCAAGATTCCACAGACTTTGTTGAGTACAGTAGCATAAATGTTGAGTACGAAATTTTCCCTGGCGCGATCTGGGCGTCGTGGCGCGAACGCTCGAGCGCTGCTGAGGCACTTGCAAAATGGAGAGGTCTGTTGCTCATAAAAAGCACTGGGCAGTGGTGTTGGTGAAGATGAACCTCATCCTCCCATTTCGAACTCTAGATGATGACATTAGAACAGCAACAACACCACGCACCGATAAGCACTTTAGCGGGGCGGCGCAATGCGCCGGGCAAAGGAGCTTGAGTTCTCCTATGCTGCCGCTCTCGTGCGGCTGTGCGGAGCTGCTTAAACACCGGTCACTCGTGCAGTCGCCTCAAACAACACAACTCCAAGCACGGAGGTGGACAGCACCACCTATGCACCTTTGTTTACGGCCAACGTGGCGCGTCACGCTGAAACAAGCTGCTCTTCAACCAGTCAATTCATGGTCAGTGAAGTTGCTTGGTTGGCGAGTACTTTGACGCCGCAACGCGTCAGTATTTTGTCGGGTGCCAATGGATGGATTACGTTTACGCGTTGGTCTTGGCTAACCCAAACTAGAGAGTTTCCCTCTACCTAAATTAGCCGCAGCCTTCGCAGACGTCTTGAGTATGCCACGTGGATGAACGACACAATGGTCTCCCCCTGGACGCCCAGGAGGAGAGTCCACGCGCCAAGTTGTCGGCGGGAGACGTCGAACACGAACGTCGGCTGGAAAGAGGTTAGCGCCCCGCGCCCCAACAGCGTCGACCAAGTGTAGTATCTGTTCTTGTATACTCGACTTCTGCCCCCACTGAGCGCTTGATCTTCTTCCCTTCCTCGGGTCTTGGCCGCGCCTTCGTCGGCAGGTCTTGAAAGCGTGGTACTCAAGTCAGCAACTTATGAGATTGCCCCCCGCAGGGGGGTCTCAAGGGAGGCGCCGTGGCGCTCTCCCGCGGAGCGCCAAAGCGCTCCACCCGGAGGGAGTCACCCGCAACCGGAACCAAAAAGTCGGGTGCCAAATACCAGCAAAGTGTCACTATTTTAGCTTGTTTTGTATGTGTCACGATTTGGAGGTGATATCAGATCGCTGAGAGAACTCGAGACAGTTCACTTCGAATTTGAGTCCGCAAAAACCGCGACCCATTCTCTCTCTCTCTCTCTCTCTCTCTCTCTCTGACAATGGGACAATGTCCACAAGGACACGAATGGAGGCTGCGGTGCCGTGAGCATGGCTCTTTTCCTCTCTCTCTCTCATTCCCAGAACAGTGCAGCACTGTGAGGCGAACACGAAACCGTGGTGCCTTGGTCAACTGATCCGGCTCTTAAGAACCTACGAAACGATCTATCTCAATCGCAATCTCTCTTGCTCGCTCGCTCTACAATTTATCGAACGGCCCAAAATTTCGCATCCATTGCGAATTTGTCTCGGTCCAAACCACCCCGTTCTCTTCTCTTCATCCCCCTCAAGCGTTCTTCTATCGATCTGTTGACCTGCCCATCCATGTTGAAGTCCCTCGTCCACGTGCTCGTGGTCCTGACAGCAACGGCGTCCGCTCAGTTGCCGTCCGGAAGCGTCATTGACTATGCCAGCGTCTGCGGGCTCGCGACGCCCGAGACCAGCATCGTGCAGTTCGCGTTCGCCGGCGGATCGCCGGTGATCACTGACGGCGAGATTGTCACGGCCTCGCTCTCACTGAATGAGGCCTACTACGACAATCCGCCGTCCTCGGTCTCGATCTCGGCTCCGGGCGTCAAGTGCGGTCGCTCGTCGTTCGCCTTTGATAAGAACGACCCGTCGACCTTTGACCAGAGCGTCACGTGCCGCACCGACGGTGCAGTCGTGCCTAGTTCTAAGGACGGGGCGCTGGTCGGCCTCGCAATGGTCGTGGACATTGAGCTCACGTCAGTGGATGCGCTGCTCAAGGAGACGATCCGCAACATGTGCCTCAAGCTATTGCTTCAGCGGCAGCTCAGCAACTCGGGCCACGGCGGTGGCACGGGCGATCCGCACCTCACGACCTTTGACGGACTCAACTACGACTTCCAAGTGCCGGGTGTGTTCCGGCTCTTCCAGTCTCGCAAGGCTCGTACAAGTCTTCCAGGAAAAGTGCACACCTGTGGCATTTCGAGGCGACAAAGCACCGAGCTGTTACCAGGGAGTCGCCGTGGCATTTGCCGGATCGGTCGCTAAGTTTTTCATCCAGGATGGTGGCATCCAGCTGGGCAAGGGCACGAGCAGCCTCGACTGGCTCTCCGTTGAGAAGCTAAAGGGTCGCACGGACGGCTATCGCATCTTTGTCGAGGCCGACCACGCGTCGTACGTCGACGTCACGCTTGGCACGTGGATCAACAACTATGCGTACCTCAACATCGCGGTGAAGGCTTCGCCCTACTTTCGGGACGCCACTGTGAAGGGGCTGCTGGGGAACTGGAACGGTGACAAGAAAGATGACATTCGCAACAACTCGCAGCTCGCGGGTGTCCATGGTGTCGCGCTGGACAACAATCTCTTGACGTGCATGGGTGAGGCCTGCACGCCGCTGCTCCAGCCGGCCTCACTCAAGGACGACATGGCGCGAGCGCTGCCCAACAACATGACCATGCTCCACCAGAGTTACGTGGTCGTGGACCCCGCAATCATCCCACTGCGTGCCTTCACGCCCGTGCTGGTGGCCTACAAAAAGCAGCGTCAGCTTGAAGCCAATGCCAACGCTGGGTCTCAAGCACGTGGGAACGCGAGCGAGTCCTCGAGCTCCTCTAATGAGACTATCACATTCCCGCCGTCTCATCAAGACGTTTCCCAGCGAGCCCATGAACTATGCAACCAAGTGCTCACGCAGATTCCGATCTGTAACAAGTACGTCGCCAACCGCACTTTCTATATCGAGACTGTGTGCGAAGGCGATGCCGTGTTGCTCGGTGATTTGTCAGTCGTCGACAGCACCAAGCTCAGCTACTTGCGCGAGTGCCGCCGCGAGCTCGACGGCCGCATCGAAGGAGAGACATCGCCGCCCGCGGAGCGGAAGGTATTGCTCGCGGACCGCGCGGGACTCGCGTTTGGCGACATTTCGACCTGCCCGAACCACTGCTCGGGCCGTGGCACGTGTCTCGCCGCGGGCTGCAAGTGCGACAACGGCTTTACGGGCTTCTTCTGCGACGTCGTCGTGTGACGAACTGAGTTTATCAGTTTTGTGTCAGTTTTGTACGAGCGAGAAGCGGTTGGTCTTGAGTAGGTTTCTCGAAAAGAAGAGAGCGGATAAAAAATCGATCTTGGGCCAGAACACTCCGTACCCGTTTATGCACATATCGATCGACTACGTCCCGGCAATGCGCAAAACGAAATCATCTAATTCAGTACACGAACTCCGCCCCTAATGATTTCGTATCGCTGTCTGCAGAGACAGCGGAGCAAACGCTTGAAGTCGATTACGGTCCTACCGAGGTGCTGCTAGTTCACGGCCATTTGGTGTGTAGTATCGGCATTATAGTGATTCAAATGAAGTTACCCTATTCGAAGGAGCCGTCAGCGGGTGCTCCATCTCGCCTCAACGAGGCAAGGAGGTTTTGTTTGGCCTCTTGGAGTTTAGTATCGAGGCTGGTACGGGGCATCTCAAACAAGGGAAGCCAGTTCTAGAACAGGACACCTCCGCCAACAGTGCGGCATGCGATGAGGAGAACCTTCTCCATCTTCAGGATAGAACGGCCTCGCAAGCTGAGATATTTACGGCGGAACTACTTATTTTCTGTCTATCTAGGGTGTAACCGCTGCACTAGAACGAAGCCAATTGCCTCGGTTGTTGTTCAGTCTCCATTTTCCTTCGGCTCAGCAAAACACAACACGAATGGAAGCCAAGCACAGTGCGTGCGTCTCGCCGAGCGCTCTCGCTCAGTCAACCAAGTCACTCAAGGCCGCCAAGTCGCGCGAGAACGCCGATTCGCTCGACTACGATCCGGAGGTCGCTGACCGATTGGGTAGATGATGATGAGTTTGCGTCGTTCCAACAAGACGGGTTTGTCTCTGACTGTGTTCCTCTGTACTCCAATAGCTGCGCTCTATAGGAAGCGTGATGGCGACGTCCGTGCAGTGTTTGAGGACCTTGCTGAGTCGCCGCGCAAGGCGCTCAAGTACCCGCCCGCGAACGCCGCCGAGTTTGGTAAGAAGTATGCGCAAGGGTTTTACACCTACGCTGACGAAAAGTAGCTGAAGTTCTCAGTCGTATCTTTGATACAATAAACATTAACACTTTGGCACATGTCAAAAGAGTTGCGGTGGTGGTGGCGCGGGCGTCTTGTGTTCCTCTCGCTGCTGGTCAGCGATCTGGTCGTCGCCGTCGCGTTGGCTTCGCGTCGTGTCGGTCGCCACATTTGCCTCGTTGTCTTCGCGACCGTCCAGGATCTGCCAGCGCGCGAGTGCGATGGGCAGCGCAACCTCCATGAACAGATAGACGGGGTAAAAGATGCCAGGTGTCGAGCCAATGGGCCAGAACCAGAGTCCGAGCCGATTGCCGTCGCGGATCTGATGGCTCATGAGCGTGATGATGACAAAGCAGACGCGGTGGATGCGGCGCCACTTGCTCGCACCGCGGGCTTTGCTCACAACCCACACGAGTACCGTCACGGCAATGACAAACGTCACGGCGTGGCCAAACGGCCGGCCCTTCAAGTGGGTCGCACCGTCGATGCTCATTGCGCCGGCCGCGATGAAGTGGTCAATGTCCAGTATCGCGGCCGTGAACCCGGCGAGCAGACAGCTCGTGAGGAACGCACGCCACGCGGGAAGTGGTGGCATCTCCGTCTGCGACTCGCGCGCGGCCGACTCGTCCAGCACAGGTAGTGGCGTCGCATCGTTCTTGTCGGTCCGCGGCGGGATGCGCCGGTCATGGGAGAAGCAGAGGAAAATGCCCCAGCAGCAAAAGCCCACGGAGAAGTGCGTCCCGCTGTCGATCAAATGGCGCAGCAGCGACCAGTCCGCAAAGAGCACCCTAGAAGTATATCGACACGAGTCAGTCAATAGATAGATACTGAGAGAGCTCAGCAGCCTGCGTGTCCGTACTGTTGCCAGAGCACAAAGTCACCCATGAGGCAGCAGAAGAGCAGCAGCAGCAGCAGCACGCGCTGCATCCACTCGCGCGGCGACAGCGCCGACAGCGACCAGCGCCACGTGCGCTCCTCGCTGTCGCTCATGGGGTCTCTATTCGCGGGGTCTGTGAGCAGCTCCGGTATGGCGGACGGCGACGCCAGCGGCACTTGCGTCCATGTCCTGGAAGCGGAGCTCCTCATAACTTCCAGAGAAACAGCCGGTGTCAGCACTGATGTCCAGCGGAATATTCGACCAGCGATTGTGACCCCAGATGTCCGTACTGTCGTCACATTGTGGGTACTTGTTTAGTGTCCTATTTTAGACAGTTGTAGGGATGTCACTAAAGAGGGTTCTAATTTCAGGTGGCGTGTCCCTATTTTCGACGTTAAACCAGGCTATTCCAGGCGCGAGTGTTCTCTTCGCCCGCGCTTTTTTCGGCGGGTCTCCCCCACCACCGCAACGAACCGCAAGCAGCGCAACGGCAACAAGGGGCGCGGCGGATTTGCGCTCGACGACGCGCGCGACAGAGAGGGCTGGCCGAGCAGCGCGCGATGGAATTCGCTTGCCTGCGATGCCGCGAACACGTGCGTGTCGCTCTGGGCGAGAACGGATGCGAACTCGCGGAGAAACGAGGTGAAGAATGGGGACCGTCGGTAACGGTGCAAGCGACGTCACCAGGAAAACGAGGTTTTGAGGTGGCTAGAGCGACGGGAGGAGGTGAGCACCAAGCGCAAGAACAAGGAGCATTGGCGCAGCATGGTGCTGAATCAGTCGACGCTGCGGAAAGCGATGAGGTCGTGCGGTGCCACCGGTGCGATGGTCTCTACCACAGGAAATGTATCACCGACGACAGCATAGCGGCACAGCTCTTCGAGTGCCCAGCGTGTATACTGGGCGAGAAGGCGGGCAGCACGGCAGACGAACCGACAGATAGCCCGCCGCTGCTAGTGCCGCGCGCGGTGCTCGCACTCGTGGATGGAAACGCGACTGTCAGTGAAGAGGATGACGACGAGGACGACGAGATGGACGACTGGGTCGTATTTACAGAGACCGTTGATGTCTGCATGACGTGTCGGCAGGTGCGCTTCGCATCGGAGGACTGCGTGCCGTGCTCGCAATGCCACGCGGCAGGACGGGTCCACCGGCGCTGCATGGTGGCGTCAGAAGAACGCTCGGCACAGGGCAGCAACTCGCCTGGACGCAAGCGCAAACGTGCTACGGGGGAATCCGATGTTGGTGGAGTATGCGCGTCGTGCGAACGTGGAGGAAAACTCAGTGCAAATGGCGCGATCGCCTCGCGGCGGTTGGCGCTGCTCATGCAGAAGGAGGAGGACGGCAAGTGGTGGGAAGAGTGCGTGACGTGTCGTCGCGATTTTTGCCTGCACTCGTTGGTCGGCGAGGAAGAACGCGACGAAGACTCGCTCTGGGATGCGGCCGGCCGTGTTGTGGGCTCAGGATTCCAGTGTCGTGCGTGCTCTACCGATGGAGCAGTGGTGAAGGAGGTGGTGCTGGTCCCATCGACTGTCGACGCAAATATTGCCACCTACGATCAACCGATCCTTTCGTCCATGGAGATGATGGCCGGTATTGACGAACCCATCATGGAAGAAGAAGAAGGTACCGTGTTGCTTTGTGACGGTTGCGAGGGCGAGTTTGCGATGGCCATGCTGGACCCGCCGCTGCTCGAGGTTCCCGAAGGCGATTGGTTTTGTCCATTGTGTCAAGTTAGCCAACATGGCCACCCACAGCAAGACGAAGACGCAGTGATGGTCGTTTTATTGATCTGCGATGGGTGCGAGAGCGAGTTTGACATGGCGACGCTCCAGCCGCCACTAGATGCTGTACCGGAAGGCGACTGGTTCTGTACTAACTGTACAGCGGCCCAAGATGGGGTGACGCCGAAGGACGAGATCAAGACACCTGCTTTGGCGAGCGAAGAATTTGCGGATTCGACTATTACGCAAGAGGCGACTGGAAAGACCGACCACGTCGCCGTGACGACCACTCCGGAGATGCCTAATCCCATAGAGATGGAATTACTCGCCATTACCAGCGAGGAACCAACCATAGCTACGGGTGGTGACGCTTCTTCGAACGCAACGTCTACTGGTGTGACATTGATCGAGTGTGACAGTTGCGATGACAAGTTTGACGTCACGACGATCCGACCAGCGGGGCCGGACGTCCCCAAGGGAGACTGGTTCTGCGACAACTGTGAGGCCGCCCGAAAGCGACGCAAGAAAGGGTATACAGCCATGAAGCTGGAGAAAATTAGACGGCTCAAGGCGATGGGGTTATTAAGCGGCAGTGTCGGAGCCGCAACACCAGCGATCCCAAAGCCAGTCATTCCGCGCGTCCAAGTGGAACCGAGGATTCGGCTCGAACCGCGAAAATCAGCGACGCTGGGCCTACCGCTGCCGACCACAGTGACGCTGCTCATCTGTGATGGCTGTGAAGGAGAGTACGATATGGCCACGCTGGACCCACCGTTGTCGTCCGTTCCGCGTGGCAACTGGTATTGCGCAGCGTGCGCGGGCTCAGCAGCTTCTTTGGCTCGACGTAAGCTGATCACGGCACCATGTGAAAGCTGCAAGACTCCGGTGCGCTGGAACCGGGAGGCCCAGCGTGCGGCGCGTCGCCAGGGCCATATAGTTCCGTTGTGTGAGCCGTGTGTGCTCTCGAAAACAACCAAACTCAAGGTGCAGCCTCAACCAAGTGAAGAGAGCGCCCCTGTTCGTGACGACAAGAAACGCAAGCGTCCGCTGGACCACGTTGTCCAACATGATGGACGGATGCAGATCGATCCCGTTGAGAGAATTTTTGCGCCGGTTCCTGTGTCGGTCTCGTACGCGTTCAGTGCAGCATCCTCAAACGGTCTCCAAGGGGCAGCAGCCTGTGGACACGTGGTTTGCTCCGATGATGAAGGCGAGGGTGTCTCTGACAATGACGATGATCATATCATCATTGTGTGCGAGATCTGTCTCAGCGAGTTCAACATGATCGACGTGCTGGGCGATTCGCAGTCCCAATCGCTAGCTCCGCCGCCACGGCCGTGGTATTGCCTGCCGTGCCTGCGTCGCCTCAAGAAAAACCGCAAGAAAAAGCAGCGCATCTCAAAGCAGATGATGCTCGAAATGCAACTGTACGGTGGGTTGCTGCGTCCGACGGCAGCGAAAGCCGTGGACCCGATTGTCCGCGCACTGCGCGGGAAGAAACCATCGTCTGAAGAGGAGCTGCTCGCACTTTCCGAGCTCGTGGGCAAGCGCATCGGTGTCATGCTCACTTGGGATAATCACTGGGTCATGGGTCGTGTGCTGTCGTTCGATATGGCATCAGGAGCCCACTTGATTCGGTTCGAAGACGAGACCGAACAGATCGTGCCTTTGCATGCGTTTCCCTTTGTGGTCGGCACCTCCGAGATCATCGAGGTCATGGTTCCGGCTTCGAGCAATCGATGGTGGCCGGCGCAAGTGATGAAGCGGAATGCGATCGCAGAGAGGGCACTCCTGAACACGGTCGAAGACCCCGCAATTCTCACGTCGCTGCGGATGGTGTGTCTGTTTTCGTACATCTCAACGAGCGCCGCGACACAGGAAAGCATAGCTTGCTGGGCACCGCGGCATCTGTGTCGAGCACTGCCAAGTGAAAAGGAAAATGAAAGCTATGCCGAAGGAGAAGACGATGGTTATCGCTCTGCCGTCGTCCGTGCTTCGGACGAAGCCGTCGTGGAACGTCGTGTTCGTGGCTCTGCGTTTCGTGCGATCGTACGGACAGCTCGAGACAGTGGAGACGAAGTCCTGGCCGCTCTGGCACATGCATTGGTGGGCTATACAGTCGTGGTGAACGACAACCAGACATTCACCATCAAGGACTTTGACGGCGATTCAGGTCTCCATCGAGTTCTCAGTGGTAGCGATGACCAACAACTCGATCTGCTGGATCCACGCAGAAATATGGCGCTTGAAGGTACCGATGCGCTGGGCAAACTTCAGCAGGTGCTATTCAAGGCCCAACGCGGAATCATCGAAACTGCCTCTGCTCAGGACCCACAGCAAGAGATCGACCCGTTGGACTCAGAGCTCACCGTGTTGGCAAGCAGTACGGCGCGATTTCGCTCTCCATTGCCCACAGTGAGAGATGGACAAGAAAAGTGCAACAAGTGCGGCTTGCCTCCCGTCATGGACGGAGACTCCCACTCGGGCAACGCACTCGCTGCGGATGCGTCGCTTGTCGAGTGCGTCAAGTGTGCCAAGGCCTTCCACTCGTACTGCTGTGATCCGCCGCACGATAAGTTCCCTCTCACCAATCGGGATGACGGCTCGGTGCTTATTGACGACATCAAGACGCCATTCGTTTGTCGAGACTGCGTGACGTGTGCATGCTGCAACACGCGCGATGCCAGCCGATGGTTTCGCTGGCGGTTACCGCTTCAAGTAGTGTCGCTTTGTGAGACCTGCGTCGCGGTCTACGACTCCAAGTGCCAGTGTGCGGTGTGCAATCTTGCGTTCGAAAATGCGATTCTCGACGACTCGCCGGCATTACTCAAGTGCTCTTCGTGTGATCTGTGGGTCCATCCACAGTGTGAGCCCGACCCACACCCAGAATTTCGCCGTCGGCTGCAACAAGATTCTATCGAGTTCGAGTTGGACGTGTGCCTCCCCGTACCAGATTTGACGGTCAAGCAAAGCGACCAGGATGACGACGGCGATGACGAGACGGCGACGACGAAAGCAGTCGCCAAAACGGCTCGCCTCGCGGATGAAGCGCGCGCCTGTGAGCTCACGTTCAAGGACACGTACGATGGGCGCGTTCTCAACAATTACGAGTGTCTCTGCTGCCGCAAAGTGAGACTGCTACGTGCGCTGCATCGGCTCGGACAAGAGGACAAACTGGATCTGTTCAAAGAGCCTGTGACGAAATCCATTGCGCCGACGTATTTTGACGTCATCAAGCAGCCAATGGACCTCGCGACCATGCGGCAGCGCGTGCTCGACGGTGGGTACACACGTGTGAATTTCCGAGACTTTCGAGACGATTTTGAGTTACTGTGCCTCAACGCGGTTACGTTCAATTCGAGGGATCGCGACTTTCTCATCTGGCGAGAAGCGTGGCGATTCTATGGCCAGGGTCAAAAGATTCTGCGTCAAGTCGCCCCGAAAACGAGAATGAAGCGCCGCGGGGGCAAGCATTACGATGCGCTCGTGTTTGCGGCCAAACGGCAGCTTCCCAACAACTCTCAACTTGGCAAGAGCAAGACAAAGCTGAGTGCGGGCAGCGATGATGACGACGATGAGGATGGCGATGACGACGATGATGGAGACGAAGACGACGACACCCAGGACCAGGAGGCGATCGATATGGATATGCGGGACAGCACCGATATCTTCGAGGATGGTGGCGCTGGCAACGGTGTGCGTGATAGCAGTGCCGTGGACCACACGATGGTGGCTGGGACCGCGACCGCTGGTGGTGAAACTGCGTCTGAGCCCTCCAGAGCATTGACGAAGATGGAAGCCAATGGCGTTTCCTCAGCGGAAGCCACCCTGACGACGACCAGACCAGCGCCGGAACGCAAGCGCCTCAACACTGGCTCCACGGGGGTCACGTTTACCCCGCAGAGTGAACTTGGGTTGGCTCCAAAACCGCTTTCAGCGTTGCCGTTTTACATGACGATGCACTCGCGCAGTGGTGCCCACTCGTACTGCTGGGTCGATATCTGCGGTGTCTGCGGGACGCGCGGTGCTCAGGACGACATGATGGTGTTTTGTGTCGACTGTGGCGAAGGCTTTCACACGTTCTGTGCCGGCGTCGATGAGACGAAGTTCCTGTCGGCTGACCACCCGATCCATACGTACTGGCGGTGCACCAACTGCGAGATGTGCGAGTTGTGCGGCAAGCCCCACGGAAAAGAGGCAGCTCACGACGACGGCGAGTCACGATGGATGCAGTGTGCGCACTGCGATCGCAGCTTCCACGGCAAGTGCCTTCTCCCTGCGATTGGATCGCTGGAGGACGATGAGTCTCAAAATTCCGACGACGTCGACAATGGTGCTGCTGCGCGTGCGTTTTATTGTTCGCGCTGTGTGAGCTGCTCGAACTGCCACAAGAGCCAGCCACGCGCCAGCTATAGTTTTGACCAGGAACTCTGTCTCAGCTGCAGCCAGTCGCAACAGTCCGAGCAAAGCCTCATGAGTGCGAAAACTAAAGATCTCTTGCAGGTATGGGCGACCGAGACGCGGCGACAACGCAAGGACGCCGAGAAATGTCCCATGTGTCGGTCGAAATGGGGTATCGAGGACGCTGACTTGATCCAATGTGACGCGTGCGAGTGCTGGGCGCATCCGCAGTGCGACCCCGTATTTGTGGACGACCCAACAAAGTACCAGGATCTCGTGAACGACGCCAACGCGCAGTATGTTTGCAGTGCCTGCCGACGTCACGAGCGGACCCACTTGGCGTCGACACCGCATCTCGCAAAGTGTCAATTGTTCCTCGCCAAGATCCAACGCACGCGGTCGTTGTGCGCAGCGCGCTGGGTCGAAGCGCGGGCCCATATGCAGCAGGCGCAGCGGTGGAATGAGTGGAAAGACCACCTCGCAATTTATCTCTACGTGCTTCGCATCGGAGAGGAGTGTCTCAAGCACCTCGCTTATCGCAGTGTCAATTTCCAAGGTGAATGGGCGCGAAGAGCCGCCAATCAGCAGACCCCTATGGCATTGATTCCGGAGTGGTTGGTGCAGAAGGCAGCACGGTACCTTCGTTACAAGCGGTATGCAAGAGGCCCGCGAGCGGCCGCGCGCAAGATGACGAGGAAAAACGAGAATTTTTACTCACAGCAGGGAATCGACAAGCAAAAGGAACCGTATACGATTGCCACGATCGCCGCGCAGGCGTCCAGCTGCGCAGCGTTGCTCGTGTGCGTGCACTTGCTCTACGGGTGGGCTCCGCTTCAACGCGTGGTCTTCCATTTGCTCGAGCGAGAGCAGGCACCGCTTGACCCGTCGTTGATCAAGACTCTGCTCGTGGACAACAACGAGACGCTCGAAGACGAGATTGAGAAGATCAAGAAGCAGTACGAACGACGTGCCGGCAAGAAGCATTTGATGCAGTTGCAAGTCGAGGATGGAGACGAAGGAGAAGATGGTGGTCGCGTCGACAACGAGATTTCACCGACTGGGTCCTCCATTGCATCGCTCGGGGCAGAGGCCAAGGCGGACGTTGCAGTATCGCCGACGGCAGTAGTGGCAGCAACAGACGCGAGTAAAATTATCGGAGAAGTCGCGGAGACGCCAATGCCCACTCCTGCTGGAGCAGAAATCGTTCGAACATCAGCCCCAGCCATTCGCATGACGAGAGCCAAGCCGCTTGGGGGTGTGCGCAATGTCGTCGCAACCGAGATCGAGGTCACGTCACAGCCGACGATCGAGGACAATCGCTACTGCTCGCTGTGTTTCATCGTTGGCGACACCGTTGCGTGCGGGCGCCTAGTCTATGTCGAATTGGATCAGTGGGTTCATCTGAACTGCGCGTTGTGGTCGTCAGAAGTGTATGAAGATGCGAGCGGTGTGCTACAGCGATGCCAAAAGGCACTGTCGCGAAGCAAGACAAACCGCTGCGATGGGTGCGGCGTGCTTGGCGCGACACTGGGCTGTTGCGTGTCGCGCTGTCCACGCCATTACCATTTCCCGTGCGCACTCGACAGTGGGGTGGTCTTCTTGCCAAGTGGCGACATTTGCTGTCCGACGCCGAGTCATGTTCAGCAAGTGACCAAGAAGCGTCTGCTTCAGGATCCTGACGGTGGTGAACCAGTGGACGGTGCTGGTACTTTGATTACTGACAGTGTCGTGGTCAACGAAGCTCAAGACGCTGGGCCGGAAGCGACAAAGGGAGAGAGCGAAGGAGACACGAGCGCAGACCAGGAGGCTTCAGTTCAAGAGAGCGAGACCACAGGCGCCGCCGCCGCTGCCGTTGAAACTGTTGTTGATGCAGCGCCGCCGCCGCCGCAGTGGGGTCCGCTTGTGAAGGAGCCCCGCCATTGCGTCCGTGTGGACTTCTCGAGTGTCTTTAGCGACACGAAGAAGCGCATGAACGCGCTCCACGTGAAGCGCCAAGTGGGTTTCCGCATCGGCGCGCTCACAGTGCACTCGCTTGGCCATATTGTCATCGGCAATCCGTCGTTCTACGGGCGCGACGCCGTGTACCCACTTGGATTTCGAAGCACGCGAGTTTATTGGAGCGCACGGCACGTCGGCGTGCGATGCGTGTACGAATGTGTCGTCACAAGTACAGATGTCGAGTCGCGCGCGGAACTAAGAGGAAGAGGCGGAAAAGAAAAGCCGTTTGCAAGTCCACGCGCGCTCTTCAAGATCACGGCGTCCGATGACAAGGAGAATGCGATCGTCGCATTGTCGGCAACGGAGGCGCTGCTCGAGCTACGCAGCCGCGTGCTCAGTTTGTACGAGGATGCGCGGTGCTTTCCGTCCTCGGATGACAACCCGTTCCTGAATCGTCGGTCGTGGTTTTCGTACGGACTGCTGGGGCACCACTTCTTTGGCTTTGGTATTCCAGAGATTGCGCAAGAGATCGAGTCACTACCTCACGCAGCGACGACAGCAATCCGACGCCGCTACGTCTTGCAACGCCATCGCCACCAGCAGAATCAGCGCAAGCGCCGTCGCGGACAAGAGCTGCTCATTACTGACGACGAGGCCATGACTGGCGATCACGTCTACGTCTTTTCGCACCGCTTGCCACCGGCCACGGAAATGGCGTTGGCGATGCGCGAGGTAGAACAGGTGGTCGAGGCCGAAGAGCACGCTCGATTGTCGTCGGGTGCAGTCAGAACGGACGGTCTGGACAGACAAGTCGACGAAGAAGAAGAGGCGGCGTTGCGGGCCACGCGACGACGGCTCAACAAGGACGCCACTCGCGACAGCAATGTTCAATTGCCGCTCGAGAAGGTGGCACAGCCTGCGGCTTCTGGCAATGACGCTGGCGTGGAAGCTTCTGCGAGTGGCAGCGGAGGAGCCAAGGAGAAGCAAGCCGGCGTGCCCATGGATCTCGAGCATTTGCCCATCGCGATGCAGTACCGCGAGCTGCGGCGTCGGCCCTTCAGCGAACGCCTCGAAGTGCTCAAGTCCAAGATCCACGGGTACGGGTTGTTTACCAAGGAGAAGTTTGTCGAAGGCCAGATGATCGTCGAGTACCAGGGGCAGATGATCGCGCAGGCCGTCGCCGACGTGCGCGAGAAGCAGTACGAAGAGATGGGCATTGGCAGCTGCTACATGTTCCGCCTAGACGAGAAGACGATCATTGACGCGACGCGGTGCGGCAACCTGGCACGGTTTATGAACCACTCGTGCGACCCGAAGGCCTTTGCGCGCGTGGTCGTGGTCGAAAACAATGAGAAGAAGATCGTCATCTTTGCCAAGCGCACGATCGAGGCGTTTGAAGAAGTCACGTACGACTACAAGTTCCCGATTGAAGACGAGGCCATTCGCTGCGACTGCGGTGCGGTCAACTGCATTGGCCGCATGAACTAAGCGGATGCGAGACAGACAGACCGAGACAGAATGCTAGTATAGATATTTGCGTGCGTTATCCCAGCGTCCACCACGATTCGTTGGAAGGTCTGATCAGAGAGAGAGAGAATGGATGAGCCGACGACGGCGACTGCGTTGACACTCCCAGCAAGCCCGAGTCAGTCAACGAGACAGGACACTGTCTGTGGGGTCGTCATTTCGTAGCTGCTAGGGGGTGTCGGATTCCCCCTTCCATCACCATCGCCGCCAGCAGGTTCAAAAGCAAACGCTTACGCCATCCGCAGTGTCCTCAACCATCGACCGCTCTCTTACAGACATAAATACTCCCCGTCTTCAGCTGCTTTTCGCCAGTCCTTCTTCTCGTCCTGCCTCTTCCTTCGGGGGCACTTGCGGCTCTTCTACGACCGGCTCGGCTGGCTCGACAGAAACCTCTTCTACGTCCTCCTCCTTCTCGTCAATCTTCTGGAGTGCGCCATCTCCTTCGTCATGGGATTTTTCCTCCTCTTCGTCCTGTGCGAACCGAAGCGAGACGTCGTCGTCGTCTTCCGTGTCGTAGAACGCCTCGAGCTGCGCGGCGTCGGTCGTGACCACAAGATCGACTGACTCGAGACTCTCCTCTAGCGGGGCGGGCGTGGTGCCTGCAGAATATAGTACTCAAACCGCCGTCAGTCCACACTATTTCTCTCCCCAGCAGCCACTCCTGGTATAACGTACGCTGCTTGACCACGGGGCCCTGATACGCAACGAGCGTCAGGTACGTCTTGAGGTCCTTCTGGAAGGCCTCGGCCAGCACCTCTCGCCGCGCCGCCACGAGCTGCTTCTTGCGATCCTCCTTTTCTTCCAGAATGCGCTCTTCAAACAGATCCAGCTCGCGTTCCTACAGGTATTACATTCACCATGAGAGAGGTGGTGGCTAGCAAGTGCGTCGGTAGTAATACCTGCTGCGTGACGAACACGGCGTTCTGGGCCGCCATGTACTCTTCCGTTCGGTGCCTGACGCCACTCCCACGTGAGAAAACCCCACTAACTACACGGGTGCCTTTGATATTAATACCGTACATGAGGTATTGCTCGACGTCCTCGACGTCTTCCGCGATCTTCTCCACGAGACCACTGCGCATTCCGAACAGAAAATAAGTGAATTGATCCCGAGACGAACCCAATTATTATGGACGGACTGGATCGTGCTGAGCTGCTCGCGCACGCGCTTGATCTCGTGGAAGTGCTGCGTCACGTACGCCTCGCTCTCGACTTGGTCCTGCAATCGCTTGCGCGCGCGCGCGAGCTCGTCGCTCAACACTTCGCCACTACAGCGCCCACAGTGTCGGAGACATCAGTACCTCCTCTCTCCTCATCTCTCTCTCACCAGGGCATTGGCGTACCTCTGCAGCAGCTTGCGGTGGTGCACGAGCACGACGTCCCAGTCCTTGCTTTGCTCGCGCAGGAACGCCTCGCCCTGGCTGCCAACCGCCAGCGATTCAGCGTCGCGGCCGGTGACCGAACTCGCGCTGCTCGCATGGTCTGCGTTTCCGCTGCGGACGCTGGCCACGACGCTGCCCAGCTCGAGCTTGGACGTGAGCTCCATGGACTTGGCCATCACATACTTGAGGCTCAGCATGGTCGCTCAATCTTCTCTCGGACTTGCGTGTTCCGAAAAAAAAAGTGAAGTGATCTCCACTATGGCGACGCATGATTGGCTGAAAAGGTGAGACGGAAGCATCATGATTGGTTGAAATGACTAACAGACGCAGCAGTATGACTTCTAGTGACATGTCATTCTACTGGGAGCCTCGATAGAACGACATGGCACTAGGAGTGTACCTATCCGATTGAGTGCCGTGCTGGCACATTTGGATCATTCGGATATGTAGAAGCTTGGTCTCGGTCAAGCAAACGCGAGGTGGTGCTACGGGCCACAGTGTTGCTACCTTCTGGATGGTTGCTACCTGGGATCATTTCGTGAACATTCAGGTAGCGATTCTGGCTGAAATCACCCGCGCTCGAGCAGTGCGACGACCGCCCGCCTGGGCGTTCGCTCGATGGCGCGGCGGCTACGGTGGCAGAGCTGTTGCCACAGGGGCCTCAGAAACCGGGAAGCACTTGAAGCAGAGCGATCATGTCGAACTACTGTACCGCGTCAACACGTTGACGTCATGCATGCAGACTGCAACTTGCAGTGGGGGGGAACTGTGGGATTCGCCAAAGATACTAATTGCTTTCGCAATCCAAATATAAACTTTAGGCGGTATATAATTTATAAGGGTAAATAATGTGTTAGAGGTTTGGGACCCAGGACGCGACCCAGACGGAACGATTGTGCGAACCCGCCGTTGTGGCGTCTAAAGAGTTGTTAGACGCCAGCCGAACACGGCCAGTAGCCCTAATCCCCAACGGCCGTGCCCACCAAGCAGAAAACCTCTCATCCTGGATACTGACTCGGGCGTTTCGGGTATCAAATGCCACAGTGTACTGTTCCGGCGTTCTGCGTCTTCATCCGAGCATGTCTCACTATACTTTCTAAGAGGTATTAATGTTCACAGGTTTCGGCTTACGTCGCCAAACGCCAGCGGCTCCCCATGGACCGACGAGCTCACTTCCGCAATCTCCGGCCGGGCACCACCACCACCTCTCTCTCTCTCCCTCTCTCTCTCTCTCTGCACCATGGCGAAGAAGGTCTGCCTCGTGGGCTCGGGCAACTGGGGCTCGGCCATCGCGCGCATCATCGGCGAGAACACGCAGCGGCTCTCGTCCGTCTTTGAGACGGACATCAACATGTGGGTCTTTGAGGAGCAAGTGAACGGCCGCAAGCTCACCGAGATTGTCAACACGGAGCACGAGAACGTCAAGTACCTCCCGGGCTACAAGCTCCCGACCAACATCATCGCCGTGCCGGACCTGCTCACGGCCGTCAAGGGCGCCGACATTTTGATCTTCTGCGTGCCGCACCAGTTCCTCGGCCGCATGCTCGCGTCCATCAAGCAGCAGGGGCTCAAGCCCGGCGCGATCGCCGTGTCGCTCATCAAGGGCATTGACTTTGACAAGAACGGCGTCGTGCTCATCTCCAACATCATCCGCAAGGCGCTCGACATTGACTGCAGCGTGCTCATGGGCGCCAACGTTGCGAACGAAGTGGCTGCGGGTGACTTTTGCGAGTCGACGCTGGGCTGCGCCGACCTGCGCCACGGCGCGCTGCTGCGCGATCTCTTTAACGCGCCGACGTTCCGCGTCGACGTGGCACTGGACCCGCACGGCGTCGAAATGTGCGGCGCGCTCAAGAACGTGGTCGCGCTCGGCGCGGGCTTTTGCGACGGACTCAAGTACGGTGGCAACACCAAGGCCGCCATCATTCGCATTGGGCTCGTCGAGATGAAGAAGTTTTGCTTCAAGTACTTTGACGGCGTCAAGGAAGACACGTTCTTTGAGAGCTGCGGCATCGCCGATCTCATCACGACGTGCTTTGGCGGCCGCAACCGCAAGTGCGCCGAGGCGTTTGTCACGACGGGCAAGTCGTGGGAGACGCTCGAGAACGAAATGCTCAATGGCCAGAAGCTCCAGGGCACGCTCACGTCCAAGGAAGTGTCGGCGATCCTCAAGGCCCACGACAGCGAGGCCCAGTTCCCGCTCTTTACGGCCATTTACAAGATCGCGTTCGAGGGCGCCGACCCCAAGACCATCACGATGCTCGGCTAGACCCACAGGGTTGTAGTAGGGGGTTTTGTTTTTGAAATATTAGAAACCAAAAAGAGACGTTTTGCCTTTGGAGCCTTGGGGCTACTGAATGTACGTGGGCGTGTCCGTCGTGAGCTCGCGAGCCATGCGGAGCCGCTCGATTAGGCCGTAGAGAGGCGCGTTCCGCTTGAGGTTGGCCAAGTGAGTCTCGTGGGACCGCAGCATCTCGGGGAAGCCGTCGGGCGCCGCGCCCATGCACTGCGTGAGCGACTCGAGGTACTCTTCCTCGTACACGCCACGCGAGAGCAGCCGCTGGACGGGCGACTTGCGCAGGCGCTCGAGAAAGCCCAACCAGTCGTCGCTCAGATCGCTCTGCGTGAGCCGCAGCGCCGTGTCCTCGGGGCGGTTCACAACAGCGTCGCTGCCGTCGACCCAGATTGTGAGGCAGTAGCGCTCGGCAAAGTTGGGGAGCACGCGGTGAAGCATCCAGTCGCTCTGGAAGATGAGCATGCGGTCCATCGTAGGTGCCACGGTCACGGGCGGCTGTAGGAATGGCAGCAGCTGCACTTCGCCGCCGTCGCCGGCTTGCCACGCGTCGTTGAGGTAGAGCAGACACGTGAGCTTGCGCTTATTGGGCTTGCCCGGGTTGTCGTAGTGGCACGGGAAGCAGCCGCCATGACCGGCGTTGCGCTGCAGCTTGAGCGTGCGATCGGACGTTTTGCGCTGGAGATCGTAGTCCTCGACTGGCAGGTGGCGTGCGAGCGCGTCAATCACGGCCGTCGAGTGGAAAAGCGCGTCGAGCTCGGGCACCCGCGTGCGGATACTGGCGTCGTGGAGATCCACTTCGAAGATATTGGGCTTGACAAACTGCACGACGCGCTGCTTGTTCTCTTGTGTCAGCGCGAACTGCGTCTTGTTGGGCGCGAAGAGCCCGTGCCGGTGGAGCCACTTCATCTCGTCCAGCAGCGCCGTGACCCACGGCGTGCCAAAGCAGTTGTCGATCACGACGTAGCCGCGCTCCTGCAGCTGCGCGCACGCCGCGGCCGTGATCTTGGTCTCGAGGCGCGCATAGTCGCGTGAGAAGGGCACCGAGTACTGTGGCGTCGCGTCCGCCATGGTCACTTGGCATAAGGGTAATCGGATGAACGAACAATCCGACCGTCGGATCCACTCGATCAGAGTTATCTGTGACAAAATATGAATGGTGTTTTGTAATATTGAATAGATTCATGTTATTTAGAGAGAACATATACCATATTTTCTTTATAAAGTAGACATTGAGTACTTTTAATCTAATAACAGAAGCAAATCAGTGCTACATAAATCATTTCTGATAAAATATCTCACATAGAACGACAGTTTAAAACTATTTGTACATCTTTTTGTAATACTTAGAAAGATGTCACACGTCGCATACGAGTGTGGGTTCAGTATGACTATCACTCTTGCCGAGCTGATTCACAATCGAAGGTCTCTGATTTGGATGATGCCACTCGCGAATCTCCAGCGAGCCACTGCCGCCGCCGACCTCCTCTGTGATGCTGCAAGAACAATCCTCTACCTACGGCGCCGTCGTCGGCGCGGCCCATGACCAGCGGCTGCCGGTGAAGTCGCCGCTCGTCGTGCTGGACATCGTGTCGCCCACGCGCATCGCCCCCGAGATGTCACAGCGCCATCCCAAGACAGAGCCTGCGGCAGAGGCACCGCCGGCAGTCAACAAAATCCTTTTTCTTGACGGCCTCCGCGGGCTCGCGGCTATGCTCGTGGTCGCGCAGCATGCCAAGTGGTTGGGGCTTCCCGTGGGGCAACCCGCTGTTGACATGTTTTTCGTGCTCTCGGCGTTTCTGCTGACCATGATCTTTGAGAAGAAGGCGCGCTTGCTGCTCCAGCAAGAGGCGAGTTACAGACGCTGGGGCTGGGCACTACTCGACTACTCTGTGCGTCGCTTCCTGCGTGTGTACCCACTCTTTGTTGTGGTCGCGCTTGTGGTGTGGGCGCTGCCGGCCAAGGCGAAGGAAACCTACTTTATCTCCAAGGACAAGAAGCCCTTCAACATTCTCAAGGTGCTCATCTTCCAGTTTGACTACCGATACCACGTCTTCTGGACGTTGCCGCTCGAGATTATGTACTATTTCATCATCCCGGTGTTTGTCGCGATCATACTGGGGCTCAAGAAGTTCTGGATCGTGCCCATAATCCCGCTGGGTTACCTCGTGACCTACTCTGGTTTCTACTGGACGCGCGGCGACCACATGCCGCTCAAGATCCACCTGCCAACGTTTCTCTGTGGCTCCATGGCCGCGATCATTTACTCCAAGATCGATCAATTTATCACCACGCGTCAGCTCAAGTTCCGCTGGTATAGCTGGTTCCTCCTCCGCGCCATCGAAATGTGTGCGCTGTCGCTTTTGATGAGCACGATGGTGAATGGGCTTCTCTTCGACTGGGTGTTTACGAATCCGATCCCACAAGGTCCGGGTGGCCGCTTCGTGTCCACCAACGTGTCGATCATTATTGTGTGCGAAATGCTGCTGCCCGGCGCCATCGCGTCCGTATTGGAATCGTCGCTGCTGCGGTATGCCGGCAAGGTGAGCTTTTCCATGTACCTGGTGCACAGCTTTGTGGTCTACATGCCGTGGCTCCAGGGTCAGTCGTTCTACAACAAGCTGGTCGCTGTCTGGGGGCTCACCTTTTTGCTGAGCACCGTGTCGTACTACCTCGTCGAGTATCCGTGCCAGTGGCTCGCCGGTCGCGTGGGCCAAGCGATCAAGAAGATGGACGCCCAAGAGCGAGCCCGTAGTGCTCAGGCAGAACCCCAGGCCGAGCCTTCGACAGGTCCTCCGACTGGCGCACATGCTGCTTGATCCAGAGAGCGAAGTCGATGGGGTCGTCGAATAAATTGCAATACAAAGTTTTGTTGAGCGGCAACACTGGATTATTTCTGTAAAAATCTCATGTCCAAAACACGTATTACTAGAATATATATTCTGCAGAGTCATACAGTGGCAGACAGAACATTATTTGCAGTTGCGGCTTCCACCAGGGTATACTGAGGATAGCATATTCGCACCCGTGCGAGAAGAGAATGGTGGGCTTCAACCACGACGAAGACGTGCGTCTGTACATGGCCGTCCGCGCGTTCTGGGACGCGGACAAGAGGATCGACTGGTCGGTCGTCGCCGCCTCCTTCCGCTCGCGAGAGAAATCGGCGCTCCGCCAGCGCCTGAGGTCGCTCTGTCGGACGTATGGCCCACGCCTGGACAAGCACGACAGCTACTTCATGCGCCAAGCGGCTCAGTACGTCGCGCAGGCGAGTAACAAGCGGAAGCGCAAACGCCAACGCCAACAAACCGCCACTCGTGCAGCTCAAGAAGAGGAGAATGAAGGCCAGCAACAGCAACAGACGAGTGAACCACCCCAGCAAGAAACGAGCGAGCGCACCACGAGTACCAGGCGCCAGCGCAAACGAATGCTCGATCGCGTTATCCGAGAAATGGAAAAGGAAGTCGAGCAACAAACGAGCGATCGCATTACCGACTTGGTCTTCTCGTCCGTCATGCGATCCGCGATCGGAGAGAAACGAGGGGAGCGCCGCCATGAGAGCGGTGGTGAAAAAGGCGATGCGGACGGTGTGAGCTTGCTGCTCACACTCCGGCAGCCTGCGCTCCAAGCGGAAGCTTCCTGAAGAGATACGACAATCTCCCATCTACAGCAGAGGCTCTTCGGAAGCTGATATCATGACTGTAATAACAAGTACCATTGCATTACCGCCCCACACCCTCTGTCTTCTCATACAGTAGTTCTTTTTCGACAGTGCGTGAGAATCGCCTGCAGCGCCTTCTTCAAGTGCTTCGAGTTGGTGAGCAGGTGGTTGCCCTTGGCGATCGCGACGAACTGCTTTGGCTCAGCCGCCGCGGCGAAGAGCTGCTCGCCATCGGCAAACGGAACGTTCTGGTCGGCGTCGCCGTGAATCACGAGCAGCGGACACGCAGGCGTGGCGACCGCAGAGCAAATGTCGAGTCGACCTTTCTCTCTCCCTTCAAGAACGCACTCGGCCAGGTACCGGTGATGGAGACGCAAGTACACTTTGCGGGGGATCTCCACGAGCGCCGCGAGTTGGTCCGGCAGCGCTTGCTCTTCACCATCAAGCGACACGATCGCGTTTGTAGGGAGTGCGCAGCCGTCCGGGAGATAAAACTCTTTCCAGCACGCATCGCCTTTGTCGAATTGGCGCATTTGGTCGTCCGTAAAGTCATACCGGATGCCCGACTGCAGATCGGCGAGTCCGGCAATCACGGTGATCGTATCGGCGACATGCTTGGCACGCAGGAGGCTGCCAATGATCGCGCCAGTTGAGATCCCCACGACGTGGAGGCGGCCTACATCCTGCCGTAGGAGCGTCGTGCGGACAAACTCGCACACGCGCACGGCGTCGTCAACTTCCTGTGATACAGTCTTATCGAAGAACGCCATTTCGGCGTCCGAGCCGACGACGCCACCAAAGTTGAAAGCGAGAAAGGCAACATCGCTTTTGACTTCATCTCTAGCAGCTTGCTGTTTGGAAGCGGGGGCTTGTTCCAGCCACGCCTCGGCCAGCTTGAACGGCAAGCGAGACGCAAAGTCGAGCTTGGTCGGATGCACGGCCACGTCTGGAAAGCCATGGAGATACACCATCACGTCGCTATATCGCCGACCGACCGCGGTGTCCTCCTCGACCGCAAACTCGTCTACAGCAAGCAGCGCCAGCAGCCGGCGCGCGTGGCACGCGCCATCGGCCGCGCCGCCAACGTCGACGAAGAGCTTCTCCCGGTGCATTGCCGCTTATGAAATGGGAGGCGATACCGGTATCCAACTGGAGGTTGCGCGAATGTACTTCTCACACATCACACATTTGTTTTCACAGAAAAAGGTGAGAAAATAACCATTTTTCCATTGTTAGGTTTGTTTGGTTGGGTTGCCATTGTTGGTCCGAGATGGCACCATGAGCAATGGCGCGCAGTCGGCAAAGGGAAACGCGGTCCGCGCGACGGCGGCTTCTGGATCACGCGGGGCCGTGATGGGTATGGCGACAGCACAGGGCGATGCGTCTCTCTCTGAGCTACTGTTTGATCATCCGATGGACGCCGGAGGGGCGTTGGAAGCGTCGCAAATCTCGCAGGCGCAGATCATCGAGAGGCAGGCCGAGACTATCGCACGGCTTGAGCGACACGCAGCGCGCGACCAAGAGTACCGGACCGTGACCAAGGTGAAGCTGAAAGAAGCGGCGCAGCGGCTCAAGGAGTACCGCTTGCGCGTCGAGGCGCTGATGGGCGAGGTCGACAGTGCAAAAGCCGCGATCGCGAAGCTCGAAGGAGAAAAGAAGAAGGCGCAAGCCGCAGCGAGGAAGAAACCCGTGGCTGTTGAGCCCAAGAAGCCAGAGATGAAGGCAGTGGGCGTGCAGACACCGTGGAAGAAGGCGCTGCGAACGGTGTCGGTGCAGACGATGGCGACAAGCACGGCCGACGCGAACATCCAAGTGGAGATGCAACCATTGACACCTGCTTCCAACTCAGTCGTGAATAAAAGTACAGCTAGCAGTCCAGCGATTCTAGCTGCGACGGCTGAGATTCGACCAAGTGCGAGCGCCGCGTCGCCGTCCACGAAGACCGCGAATGGGGGGTTTGACGCGATAGACGCCGCGCTCGACTTTAGTGATGACGATGAAGGCGACGACGAACGCGACAAAAGTGCAGGTGATTCAGCAAAGGCACCTCTATCATCGCTGGTAGATGTGACCCAGACGCCTCTCGCGATGTCCCCGTTGGGAGTGCCGGACGCCATTTCGCGCGAGATCGATGAGTTGGAGTTCAGCAGCAGTAGCAGCGGCAGTAGCTCGGACGACAGCAGTGATGATGACTCAGACCGTGGCTCTCGAACTAAAGGTGATCAGCGCGCTGCCAGTGCGGGTGATTCGAAGGAAGCAACCAGCACGAGACTGGTGGAGAATACGGGTGCTGGCGCCGTTGCCGATGATGTCGCTGCTTCCATTGACGCTGAGCTGGGATCCGATTTTGAAGACCAACAAGAGCATCGCGAAGATAACACTGCGCAGCGACTCGGTCAGAAGGACGTCACAGTAACTACGCATATGCAAAGTGATATGGTCACGGCGCAACCCAGTCTTCGTGGAGACGCGCTACCGATGGCAATGCCTTTGTCTTTGGGAAGCGACCACCCCAGTGGAAGCGATCCCATCGGTGATGAGCTTGATGCAGAGCTAGCATCGAGTTCAGAAGAGGAATGCGAGAATGGTGCTTTGGGCGTCAATCCAGTGGATCCACCAAGGAATGCAGACGTTCCCATCGTGATGAGTGATCCAGCGCATGCTCCGATTGTCGTCTCGCAGAGTACCGGTACCGTCCCAGCAAACAAGAGCATCGGCGCTCGGGAAACAAATGAGCTGATTCTTCGTGAGAAGTCGCGCACATTGAGCCTCAGCAGCTCGAGCAGCAGCTCAGACGGTGAAGTCAGTGAAAGTACTGTCAGCATCCAAGAAGGAAATCCTCTCGCAGAGCACTCCCCCACAGCAGCTATCAAAGACACCATCAAGCTCTCGAGCGAGACTGATGCTCTCATCGGTGGACTTCTTGTCGATCACGAGCGAAATAAGCGTCAGCTTGATGAGGTTGCACACACCGAAGTAACTGCGACGGACGAGCCCGACGTAAAGAAGAGGAAGCTGCATTTGCCTGACGACACGGCTTTGAGGTCAACAACGCCAAAAGCTACAACCCAGGTTGCGCAGAACACCCACACAAAAGTTGAGGTGCCGCGTAAACCCCCAGCGGTTGGTACGCTCGCTCCGCGAGATTTCGTTGCGTTCAAAGCTGCCATCGCATTGCGAGAAGGTGAGGCTGTTGATACCGCCTACGTTACGCGCACGCTGGGCGTTCTCGTCAAGCAGACTGCAACGCTCCTGCGCGCTAGTACTTCCAATAGCGACAACGTTGGCGTCGCTGCCAACGCCCACGTCGCCAAGCTTTGCCAAACGATGATTGCTGAGCATATTCATCGTCAAGTCCCACATGAGCACCTCCTGGAAGGGATGATACGTATTTTTCGGACGCCGCGAACTCGTCATATGGTCGAAAAGAGCATTGTACAGCTCACTTCGCTATTCCAGCAGGTCTTGTTCCTTCGGCTTGGATACGGTGCTCCATTTGGGCGAACCGGCGAACTCAAGTTGAGGACAGACATGGTCCCCGAAGTGCATCATTGTCTACTTGCACTGCGCGATCTTGTTGTGAACACAAGGCTGAAGAACGGTCTCGTGCTGCCACGAACGGAAGACAAGAACGCGGCTGCCATTTCATCAGCAGCGTGCGCCACAAGGCCAGTCCAGAGTGTGAGCCACGACAAGGCATTTCTCGCGCACCTCGCCGCATTCTATGCAACAGTTTGTCGTGCGCTCGATCGTTTTGACCTCCCGCTCATCTTCCTCGTCGATATTCTGGCCTGTCATCCGAACTTCAAGGGCCTTTACTGCGCACACGCAATTGCTCAAGCCGATCCCCGTGTACTTCGACAACGCTGGGATTCGCGAGGTCGCGAACAACGGTCTGCGCTCCGCGCTGCACTCGTTCACGTGTTGCAAGTTATCGCCCTCCAATCCCGCGAAAAGCAAGAAGTTGTGTACAGAGAGTCGGCACCATCTCTTTTGTCTTCCATCGCGCAGTGGATAGATGATCCGCTGTTGGCGTCGATCAATCCACACGCTGACTCGACCGAGATCCACGACGCAGTTGATTCGTTCACGACCACGATTTGGAGCGCACACATTGCTCGCAAACCATTTGGTCGCGACAGTGACATGTTTGACGTATCGAAGGCGCTCGAGCTGTTGGCTGCGGTTCACGGAGACTCTGCTATGGTAGACCACTTCCCAGTTTCGAAGTTCGTGGCCACGATTCCGTCTGATCCCGCACAGCAGGGGATCTGCGCTGATGATGAGGCCTCACGCAGTGCTCCGGTAGCTCAGGTTACACGGCTGATTGGTGCTGTAGCGCGCGGTTCTCTGCGATCATGCTCAAGCAACATAGACGGACATAATCGAACAGTGCAGCATGAGCGCAACTACGTTAACCAAGTGGTCCAATGGATGCTCAAGATTTGTCCTCGCGAAGAAAGCTGTGACGAGGAGCTACTGAGTGTAGTCGTGTCGGAGCTCGCAGATCTATTGGTCGGATTATCGGCTGACGAATCCATGTGCAAGCAGCGGGACGAATGGCTACGAAAACTACTCCAGATACTGTCACCGCTGCATTTACGACGCCTCCCAAGTCAGCCACTGCGCCAATTGCGCCTTCTCGTCATGGCTGCGCGACCGTTCACGTAATTGTGAGCACTGTCTGAGCCGTCGTCAGGACGGTTTCTTCCGACCAGTTCCTGTTCCGCACCGAGCGACTTTTCATGTGGTGATAGCCACTCGACTTTTTGCTGGCTCCAGCACGAAAGCTCACCACTCCCTTTACTTGTCAAGATTGTACTTCCAGCGGCAGGGCTTGTCGTCGTAGGCGCACTCGCAGCCGGCTACGGGGTTCGGAAGATGAGCGATGCCGCTGAAGTCGAGGTTGCTGTCGGCGATGGTGCGTCGTCGACCCCAACCGAGAATAAGTGCGAGAACGTCATTACGGTCAATGGAGGCAGCGGCGTCGTCGAGGTCGTCAATTATGAAGTGAAAGATGGCGGCGATGACGATGCAGCGAGCGAGACGGCAACCCCGCCAATGTCGCCCGAGAAGCAAGCAAATGCATCAGATGTTCCTGGAGCGAGACTGGCCCGAAAAGACTCGATCAACAGCACCGACTATAGGGCGATGGCAGCGCGAGCGACCGCGACGGCGCGCTTGAATCGCCTCGGTGCTGGAAAAAAGTCGGCATTCCGGGCAAAGATGAGCGATATTGGCGCACTGGGGATCGGCCTACAGCTCTACTTTATGCTGACAAAGTACTTGGCTGTCGCGTTTTTCATCATGGGCATCATTGCGTTGCCCAGCATTGTCTTGAACAAGGCCGGGCACGGTATCACGAGCAAGATGGTGGATCCGCTCCAGCTTGGGTACGCGTCCCTCGGCAATCAAGGAGTGAGCGAGGACATTGCGAGTGACCCACGTCTGTGCCTCCCGCGTGGCGACATCGACTGCAACTGGACAACCGTGAATACGCCGTTCACATCGAGCCCAGCCAAGGTCTCGTGGATTCTGACGATCAGTGATTGCACGTACTCGATCGTATTCCTCTTCTTTCTCCTCTTCTATCGTGTACGTGCGAAGAGTGCCATCGATGTGCACATGAATGAGAACCTCACGCCAGCCAAGTACGCGGTCTTTGTGAAAGGGCTTCCGCCTGACGCGACGGAGGCCGAAATTCTTCAGCATTTCAACACGCGGTACGATCTCACGAAGGAGGAAGAATACAATCCATTGTGGTTCGGAATGTGTTGGGCAAAGCGCCGCAAAGCCAAGCACACACTGTCGCGCAATGCAATCAACCGGAGCACCGTGAAGAATCTGGACCACTTGGCTGGCACCCTGAGTATCAACAAGGATCTCTATCTCAACACGTGGATCGCCGAAGTTAGTGTCGGACATCCGACGGGCGGTCTCTTGCGCACGTTTTTGTCCATGGAAACGCTGACACAAAGCATCTCGGAGACGCGTGAGCTGATCAAGATCCTTGAGCACGAGAAAGTGGCGTCTCTGTCGACGTTTAAGAAGAGAGACGAGCGATTAATCCATTCGTCCAGGAAGCGACTGAAAAAGCTCGAAGACGAACTGGAGAAGCAGAGGAGCAAGATCAAGAGCATCAAACAAGCCAACAATGCGATCAAGAAAGCTGAGAAAGCCGAACAAAAGCGCGTTGCCGCAGAACAAGAACTGAAGAAGAGCAAGAAGAAGAAAGCACATGCAAAGGTCGTCGCTGCTGCCAAGGCGGCGAAGATCGCCGCCATGGCGACGAACGCAGCATTCAACTGGGACGTGTGCGAGTGTGCATTCATTGTGTTCAACAACCTGGAGTCGCGCCGGCGTTGCTTGCGAGATTATCGATCATCGACGCGATGGCTACCCCACCGGTTTCAACCGAAATCACTTCGCTTTCGCAATGGGCAACATCGTCTGGTGGTCACACCGGCTCCGGAACCATCCAACATTTTGTGGGAGAATCTCGAAGTGACCGACCGCGGCCGCTTCTACCGTCGTTCACTGACCAACTTTGTCACCTTCTTGTTGCTGCTCGCGTCCGCCGCCATCATTTCGGGTGCTCAGTCCGCGCAGCAGCAGTTCAAGACCAAGATGCCGCCAGCAGGACTTTGTGATCGCTCGTTGCCCCAAGTTTTCTACGGCGCAAGCACGGCCGGTTCATCGACAACCCGGTGGAATTTGCTTTGGTATCCAGACAAGCAGTGTCAGCGTGGATCGGATGGTAAGAAGCAGTTTTACATTGCATACGATAACGGGATCGTCAATCCGCTCAACGTCAGGAACCCTGCGCCCGTCAAAGACGCAACCGATCCTCCCGTGCGCTGTACAAGCCCCTGCATCTCCGAGTCTGTGGAACAAACTTGCAGCACATTGCCCTGCTTTGACCAAGACCTACTCGACAGTGGAGCGACCTGTGAAACTTATCAAGCGAGTCACACGCTCTACTGTCTCTGCACGAAAGCTCTCACAGACCACATTAACGAATATGGTTTCGCGGACGGTGCGAAGCGTCTGTGGAACGACGTGACTCCATGTCGCGGCTTCATCAAAGACTACCTCAAGAAGAACGGGCTCATCATTGCTGCAGCTGCAGTCGTCGTCGTTGTGAACATGATTCTCAACATCATCCTGCGGTGCTTTGCGGACTTTGAGCGCCACTCGAGCGAGTCGGCCAAGGCCACCGCGATCGCGCTTAAGATGTTTTTGGCGCAGTTTTTGAACACCGCCGTGATCGTCTTGCTTGTGAATGCCTCGCTTGGTCTCCAGCGCGTCCCCGTGATCAAGGAACTGCTCAAGGGCAAATACCGCGACTTTGAACGCGACTGGTACCCGACGGTCGGCATGGGCATCACCACGACCATGCTCCTTAACGCATTCACGCCGCAGCTCTTTTTGTCGCTGCAAATGTTTGTCGTCGCCCCACTCCGTCGCTGCTGGTCGCGACAGTCGATCCGCACACAGAAGCAGATGGACAAGCTCTACGCCGGTCCACAATTTGACATCTCGTTACGGTATCCACTGGTGCTCAACTCGTTGTTCGTGACGATGGTATTTTGCGGCGGTTCGCCCATTTTGCTGTTTATTGCAGCCGTGACGGCGTTGGGCACGTACTGGTTGGACAAGCTCTCGATCATTCACCTGTACAGCGTGAACACGGCGTACGACGAAGAGCTAGGCGAGCTCGCGATCGTGCTGCTGCCTTGGACGCTCGTGGGCCACTTGGCGTTCTCCACATGGATGTACGGCAACAAAGAGCTCATGAAATCTACGACAATCGACTTGCCGTGGCTCTTAAAGCGGATTGGTCTCAAGTCGCTTGTTGAGCAATACGGTGACGAAAATTCCGAGGCACTTTACAATGCTTTTCTCGAAAAGGCCTCGCAAGTCGACGTGCTGGGCAAGTACGGCTTTCTGGTCAAGGTCGTGCGGTCCAACGTGATGCTCATCTTTCTCTTCTTTGTCGGCTCCGTCCTATGCGTGCTGATTTCGATGATCTGGGTGCAGTTCGTGTGGCCGCTACTTACCAAGATATGGGACTTAATGGTCACTACGTGCTGCGCTGCACGCCACAAGCCGTTGCCTCCCTCGGCTGATGCGCCGTCCACGCCTCGGCGCAAGTCCCGCCATGTTTCTGGCACGAAACCACCCCCTCCCCCTGTGATCTTGCCCGAGTTTACCGACTTTTTCCGCAAGTCGGTCAAGCCGTCATTCCGCCCAGACACGCTGCTGGGCTTCCAGCGAAATGGAGATGGGGAACTCGTGCGCATGTGGATGGAGCCGCATAATATCCACGGTGTGAAGCATTTGGAAGGTGAACAGATGCGCACGTGGGAGGCCATGCAGGCGCCAGTCAAGAGCTACGCGATTGAAATGAACGAGAAATACCGCCTCGCTTACAACGAGATCGTCATGGCTGCGCGGCTGCTGCGCGAGGCGTCCGACAAAGCCAAGTCACACAAGACGATTCCGATTCCTGACGGACACGAAGAAGAAGAGGAAGCGATCATGGCCGACATTACAGCGACCGAACCCGTTTCCGTTGGGCACCACGCAGAAAGTAGGAAAGTCCCAGCTGTCGCCAGTGGCGCCTCGAAGGTGACGAGAGGGGGGAACCAGAGTAACCGCAGTAGTAGCAGCAGCAGCGAAGCGACCACAACCAAGAAGTGAATGAGCGAGCGAGAGAGAGAGAGAGAGAGAGAGAGAGAGAGAGAGAGCAGCGAAGGATGCAAGGGGTGGACAACGTGCGGTCTTAGTGACAAGTTATCAAGCCTTGGCTGGGTTCGCCCTGCGTTTCCTAGTGCCGTTCCTCAACTACTGGTCCGTTCTTTACATGAGATAAATGAGATGCTGAGATCAAAATATCACACGACCCACTACCGTTAGTATATGCATACAGAGTCAAATCGAGTGTTGTCACGATTCTTGTCCGTCCGTTGATTTATTCGGCTCTGTAAGTCAGATCGCACAGTGTGTCGGACGTCCATGGCAGGTATTGCTGCCCTCAACTGTGGTTGAAGGCCCCTTCGAGGCCCCTGGCCGCGTTGAACAAACTTCTAACAGTGGCCTTTTCCTCTCCTTCTCTCAAACACTGTTGATGGAATTGTAGAGTACAACATGCGACAAGACCTTCCACAAGTCCACGCTCATCCAAATGGGTTCATTTCAATCGTTCTCGAAGCACAGCAATTCGTCTTGACGGCCACAACTTCATCGAGCCCCTCACAAGTTGTGGCGGGCTCGATGCAAGGATCCCTTCACTGTGGCAGCATTGGTGATCAGTGATCTGGACCCACCAAATTTCAGAAACCACCCACAATATCCACGGGGTGGTGAGTTCGGTACTGTACCGTTGGCAGGCAACTGATAGCGAAAGGGAACACGGTGGCGGCCGCTTCGAAAATAAAAAAAATCGAATGGGGTTGTCGCTGGGCAATAAAGTCGGCAGACATCTTCGGTCATAATACACAATGTGTCTAGATTTGGCATGTCATGCCAAATCGCGGCTCTAATCCTCAATGGCTGACGTCATAGATAACGTGGACACAACTGCCGTACGGTACTGTATATTATAATAGATGTTGCCGTGTTCTGTGGCTGGGAATATCCTGAGGGGATGAGAGTGTCCAGAAGGCTCTGCACGAAGCACCCCACTCCTATCATCGTCTTGATGGGCCCACGCGCCACATTGCTGCTCAACTGCCTGGGTCCTTCGTCCTCGAATGCAGGTTGCACCCCACCTGCCGCTCGATCGTCCAGGCACTCGAGGCATGCCGAGTGGACCACGCCAAATTTCCACAACAACACAACAACAACACAGAAAATCCATACTGTTCAGATTCGAAGGCGGGTAGGGCTTTTGGCTGCCTCTCGCTCCGTCGAATAAAGTCAGCAAACTAAACTATGGAACAATAATCATCTGCTAATTCAGTTGGCTGTCAGAATGATGATTAAGAACTCTGGCGCCACAAATATTGACATACTGAATTAGATTGATTAGTCAAAGACTGAGCCCATTTGCTGTCAATAATTAAGGCCAACCGATTATACCCTAATGCCATAATGTGCACCGTCTCTTCTCCTGTATACATAGTTTAAGTATGTTGAAGGTCTCATCAATCGCACCTACCCACTTTCTGTCCAAAATGTAGCTGTTTGGCCATCTGAGTCAGTCCAGGTGATGTGCAACACTCGTCCTTGGAATGTGCACGTCCCCATATGCATGATGGCGTGCGGTTCGCATTGGCGTCTCTGCGTGGCGTGGGACTATGGGGCCGAGGGAGGAGACTGGATGAAAGGGGAGAGGCGGCACTGTCTCTGGGCCCGGTGATGCCTTCATCGCCCCCTCCCCCTTTTCCGCGCCGGGGCCAGGTGCTCAGTTCTCTCTTGGTCGCGTCGAGCGCACAAGCCCTTCATCTTCTCCGCCTCCCCCCCCGTCCACGGTCGTAAGAATGGCGCAGAACATGGAGCTCACGCCGGCGCGGACCCCCGGCGCCGCGACGCCGCGCAAGAGCTTTGCGCTGCTGCAGTCGCCGTTCGAGCCCGTGCAGCCGGCCACCGAGCGCAAGTCGATCATGGACCCGGCGCCCGAGGCCAAGCTCGACAACGCGCCGGGTGATGGGCAAGCGCCCAAGCCAGCGGCGCCACCGGCCGCCAACAAGATTCTCTTTCTCGACGGTCTCCGAGGGCTCGCGGCCATGGCCGTGATCGCGCAGCACTCCAAGTGGATGGGCGTTCCCATTGGGCAGCCGGCCGTCGACTTGTTCTTTGTGCTCTCGGCGTTTTTGCTGACCATGATTTTCGAGAAGAAGGCGCGCACGTTGCTCGCGGAAAAGGCCAATTGGAAGCGCTGGGGCTACGCGCTCGTCGACTACTTTGTGCGCCGCTTCCTGCGTGTGTACCCACTCTTCTTTGTGATCGCGCTCATTATCTGGGCGCTTCCAGCCGACCTCAAGAAGCAGTACTTTGTCTTCAGCCACCCGGAGCAGTTCAACGTCTTCAAGGTGCTCACGTTCCAGTTTGACTACCGGTACCACGTCTTCTGGACGCTGCCGCTCGAGATTATGTACTACTTCCTCATCCCGGTCTTTGTGCTCGTGATTCTGCTGCTGCGCAAGTTCTGGATCATCCCCATGATCCCGCTCGGCTACCTCGTGGCCTACTCTGGTTTCTACTGGACGCGCGGCGACCACATGCCGTTCAAGCCGCATCTCCCGACCTTTCTCTGCGGCTCCATGGCCGCGATCTTCTACGCCAAGATTGACCAGTTTATCACCAAGCGCCAGCTCGTCTTCCGCTGGTATAGCTGGTTCGTTCTCCGCGCCATCGAGATGTGGTGCCTGCTGCTGCTCTTCAGCACGCTCTTCAACGGCCTGCTCTTCTCGTGGGTCTTCACCAACCCGATCCCGCAAACTCCCGGCGGCCACTTCGTGTCGACCAACGTCTCGGTCATTATCATTTGCGAGATGCTGCTGCCCGGCGCCGTCTCGTCCATTCTCGAGTGGTCGCTCCTGCGCTACGCCGGCAAAGTGAGCTACTCGATGTACCTGCTCCACAGCTTCGTGGTCTACCAGCCTTGGATCATGGAGCAGAAGTGGTACGACCGCTTCTACGCGACCTGGGCGCTCGCCTTCTTGCTCAGCGCCACGTCCTACCACGTGATCGAGTACCCGTGCCAGTGGTTTGCCGGCAAAGTGGGCAAGTCGATTAAGACGCGCGACGTCGCCGAGAAGAAGCGACTCGCCGAGGAGCGCGCGCCGCCGCAGACGCCGCAGCAGCAGCCGCAACCCGAGCCATCCGCGTTGGTCTGAATTGGGTATTTTTCCATAGAGAGATCGGAAATACGGTAACCATCCGATTGTGTGCAAATATCACACAGAAATATACCGTAATATACACGTATTTTACAGAAGTATCTTTTCGACCAGTTTTGATGCTCGAGTCCTAGGTTCAATGCCATGGCGATGGGGTGCAGCATAGGCAGCCTTTGGTGAAGCCTCCTCCTCTCCAAACTTGCTTCTCCTCAAAGCAAACCTTCCGTGTCTCTTGATACTGTAGATTGCCATGGGCGAACGGCCCCCACGAAGAACCAACTCCACCTCGCATGATGGACAGGATTGCTGTGGACCAGCTCAAGCACTATCGATAGGAACGAGCGAGACTATCGGAAGTGTGCAGGCCCTGCACACTGACTGCACTGCAGGGTGTCACCAGTGGCGTTACACCAGCCCAGGGCATCCACGCCCAGTTTACGGTAAACCCATTACGGTAAAATACTTCGGTTCTCGTCGTATCTTGCAGTTTCCACCATCGCACGAAGACAAGACGCTGAACAAATGACGCGTCCGCTGCTGCTGCTGCTGGGCGACTCGATCACCGAGTTCGGGTCGCGGCTCGACACGGACGGATGGATCAGCCTCTTCCTGAACCGCTACCACCGTTCGGCCGACATTGCGCAGCGCGGCATGGGCGGCTACACTACCCAGTACGTCTGTAGCGCTCCATTCGGCTCTTCTCCTTTTCCAACCTCTCTCTCTCTGTCTGGGTAGATGGTTTATGGACCTGGTCATCAAAACGATCGAGCATGATCTCAGTACGACGCTCCAACCGCATCTAATCACGCTCTGGCTCGGCGCCAACGACGCCGCGCTCGTCGACGGCCCCGCCAAGAAGCAGCACGTGCCCGTGGCAAGGTACAAGAGTAATCTCCATGCCATGGTCGCAGTGTTTAAAGAGAGAGCGCCCCAGGCCAAGGTGCTATTGATCACACCACCCGCGGTGGACGACGACCGCCGCCACGGCAGCGGCGGCCAGGATCGAACCAACGCCGCGACCGGAGAGTACGCCAGGGCCTGTGTGGAAGTGGCGAGTGAGGCCGGCGTGGAAGTACTCGATCTCTATACCGTCTTTAACGCTCTGCCAGAGTCACAGTGGAAGGCGCTGCTGGTTGATGGGCTCCACCTGAACAAGGAAGGCAACCGCTTCATGGAGCAGCATCTCGCCGACTTCATCAAGGCCAAGTTCCCAGACCTCCAGAAGCAACTCGACAAATGGGAGTTCCCATGAAGATGATGGCTGAATTCGGATTTACGGTAAATGTATCTGCCTTAACGTGGTTTTCGACGTTTAGATGAACGACTTCCATCTTTTTTGGCTGCTGAATATCTTGGAAGATCTGCAGCACGGACGTTGAAGATCCGCAGCCTGGAAGGAGTCAGAGTCGGTGACTGTGGAATCCCCAGTCACTTTCTGAGTGTGGATGGCAACCAAGAGTTTCCAGTCACCAATACAGTACGTGTACTTCAACCAAGGATCGAAGTGGCTGTGCAGGATCAGTCTGGAAAACGAGTCTATTTCTACAGTGCACTGCAGTGATTCACTGCCAGTGAAATGCTTTGACCCACAGCAGTGACTGGCTCGTTGATCTGCTCCGTGGTGTGCCACAGCATCTGCAATCAGCCATCACCCAGCACTTCAGACCCTAATTTCTCCAAGGCGATCAGGTGCGACTTGCACTCAATACACTGGGAAGCATCCCCATCAATCAGCGTCTCTTCCCGGATCAGTCTCAAGGCAAACCTTACATACAGACGGGAGACCGAGGAAGGGGGAAAGGGCACTGGATAGGAAAGGGTGCCACGAATTATGGGTTTCCTGTCGGTGTGTGAACTCGATCACGGCAGCTTCAGCTTGAGCTTTGGACTTGACGGATCTTCCAGGAAGATCCGCAGCACGAAGCACCAGGCTTCCACGGGAGACCCCCGCTCAGGGCCTCGCCGCAAGAAACTCCACGATGCGAGAAGTCGCTCATTCTTCAATTTCGAGACCACACCG
This sequence comes from Pythium aristosporum, assembly GCA_023337755.1. NCBI lineage: Eukaryota > Oomycota > Peronosporomycetes > Pythiales > Pythiaceae > Pythium > Pythium aristosporum. Next base: position 48,916 of record JAADXL010000164.1, read on the forward strand.
CAAGACTCAAGAACTTCACCATGGGGCGTCCGCTGTTGCTGCTGCTGGGCGACTCGATCACCCAGTATGGCTCGGACTGGAAGCTCACGGGATGGATCTGCCGA
>JAADXL010000165.1:0-48860 GCA_023337755.1 Pythium aristosporum
GCGTATGTTGCATGATCTGGACGAGGGCAACGCGCGACGATCCTATCTTCTGTCTCAGTGAACGCCTGCAGAAAACGCCGCGCTCGAGCATTTTGTTGGGATTTTTGGACTTACAGTTTGAGTTTGAGTTTTTGAGTTTTAGATTTAGAACTAACCACTATCAGTCTATCCCAAATCGGTAAACCTGACTTCTGTGAGGTACCTACTGGAATAAGCACATTCACGAGGTCAGTTGCGCAGTAGGACTGCAGCTTGGTGAGTAACTGGCGTCGAGCGGATGTAGAGGGCTGTAAATGGCCGTAGAGTGGTTGTAGACTGGGTGTCCATGGCGAAATTGGCGAGAGCATCGGCCATTGCATTGTGGGCACGAAGGTGGTGCCTCCATTCTTGGATGAGAAGCAGATCCGCCGCACGCCTCGCACGCCGATAGATGTCGCGGAGATGTTTGGCTTTGGGGACCTTGTGTTGTCGTAGGAAAGAGATGACTAGCTGGCTGTCACCAACGATGGTGCAAACTGGAGGGGCGGTTTGCCGCGGGTGTTGGAGACCGCTGAGCAGTCCTGTGATTTGCCCGAGTGATTTTTGCAAGCCGTTATCGGGTGGGAGACATGAATTACGAAACGGGTAATATTGTGTTTACCGGATCGTTTAGCCTCGTTTGGTGTTTTAATGGACCGAGGACCATTTTCTCCACCATCAATCCTAGACATTTCTCCGTTGTGAGTGAGTACGCTGGTACGAGCGGGACTTGAGAAATAGACACAAGAAACCACGAATTCTCTGAACGTAGCAGCTCCTAAAGCTGAAGTTCCTGGTCCATTGTGTTGGCCGACCACCCGTGTTGACTGACCATCCTCATGTTCATTTTATCTTTGCATGCCGACTGGAGTACGGTATCTCAATTTAATTTTTAATGCCGCTTGTTCTTCCCTCGAACGCGTATATTTGTACTCCTGTGAAATGGGAATGGGATATGCAGTACTCTGAAGATCCCCTCCATTCACCAGCTGATGCAGCTCGACAGGTGGAAGTCATCTACCTCCACCACCGCAAGACCAAATTGTGCGGCGGGGGACGTTATCTGCATTGTAGGAAGAGGTGTTGTCTGAAGGTACGGAACGACATTGTCGTCTGAATGTAGTCGTGTAATGTTGCACCAGGCCGATACGGTCAACATCATGTCTACCGTATAAATATCGCTACAGGTACTAAGTTCTGGTACGAATACTGGTACAAGCACCATGAGACTGTAAATTCATTTCCAGTCGTTTTAAATATTTATTAATTTGCAGGGGTATTCTGACCAATTACGATCACCCCTAGAAACTCTGGATATAAATATCCAGAGAACATCCAGTATGTAACACGAAGGTTGTTAGAGGCCGACTGGGGCAACATTCACTGGAAATGTATCAATTCTTATGAGGTCATGAAGTAACCCAACGTCATATAGAGAACTATATATATGACTGAGTAAAGTCATGTTTCCAGAACAGTCAAAATATAATATCAAACAGGTATTTTGTCGGATTCGAGTTCGCCATAAAACTCTGGATATAAATATCCTGAGAACACTCTTACTCAACACGGCCGCAAAGCGGGCGCAGACGGCTTGTGACAAAGTGTGCCATCTTCACTGACTTGTGTTGGGAACGCGTAAGACGGACTGGTTGTTGTGAAGTAACCGTTTATGATTGGCTAAAAATCTGTTCACTTGAGCTCATTGACTCCTACACAACACGAAGGTTGGAAACTGCACTGTGGATCGCGACACGATTTCATAAGAGCGGTATCGCGGCAGCCAGAGACTTACCACTATAAGCAACGTGCTGGAGTCTCTTGTTTGGTGTGTGCATTAGTACTCTCGGAATTGTAAACTGCTCGTCGTTTTATGTCGTCATATCCTCGATAGTATCCAAAAGATAGTATTGAAGAGGTGGCGACACCAAACACTTGCATGGCGTACAGAGTGGCAGCATTGGGCGTCGAGCGATACTCGATGCTGCCGCTCAGTATTTGGTGTAGATAATGCATTTATTCGGTCTTTCTCACCATTTTGGTTGCGATGGCGTGTGAGTGAAGGCGACGAAATGGTGGTCGCCACCACGCAGTATATATGCCAATGTGATAGTGAAGCCTATTGTGCACGGTGCACAATAGGCTGGTGCACAGTGCACTAGGAATGACCGCACATACTGTAACTCAACAGAGAGTCCAACTTCACTACCAACATGAATTACTCATACTGTAGTGGTTGAGCGTATCGGTAATAAACACAAATGTTGGAAACTCCTCTATCGAGTAACAGCATGAGCAATAATAATGTTGTTAGTCGATGCAGGAGCTTCCACACTGAGGTTGCTTAAAAGTAGAGACCGTATAATCCTAATTCGACACCTAGAGCCGCTGCCCGATAGAAAGCCATCCATGGTCGTCTGCCGTTGTTTAGATGATGCCATGTAGGGGCACATGAGCGCTGGCGGCTGGCGAAAAAATTATTTGTGGTGCGTGCGGCGGGCGCATGATGCATCCACTGTCACATAGTGATTTGATCGCGTGCACTCGCGAGGGTTGACGGAGGACTGGAGCAGTGTCCTCCGACAACCTCCCAGATTGACCAGCAATGAAGTCGTGCCTCGTAGAGGAGGCCGTAGCACCTCAATATACGGCAATAGGGGTCGTCTGGTCGTCTACGGATTAGCTTTTGCGAGCTATCAGTAACGAACCGACATCGGCATTGACACTGGCCGCCTCCTGCTTCATATCGGACCTGATGGATTGATGTTCCAGGAAGATCAATTTTTTTGATGCAGTGAGATACCGAGACACCGACCATAATTTAGGCCAATTAGAAACCTCAGTGGAGCGTAAGACAGCGGTCTTGTGTTTTCTTGTCCAAATCCGTTGGATACATATGGGTAAAAAACAACCCCCTTTCAAAAAAATTGAAAGAAGAAAACAAGCAATCTGTCTTACGCTGACCTTCAAACGGCGATATTCGTCTTACGGGGTACGATGAATGATGGTTGCGGGATCCTGTTTGCAGCACGCTTCCGTTGCAGTTCAAAAGCTCCACCACCTCACCAGCGACCATGGCGACGGCAGCGGCGACGCGCCGCGTTATTAACATGCTCTCGGACACGGTGACCAAGCCAACGCCAGCCATGCGCGAGATCATCGCCGCGGCGCCCGTGGGCGACGACGTCACTGGTGACGACCCGAGCGTGAACGAGCTGCAGCGCTAAGCCGCAGAGCTGCTGAGCAAGCAGGCGGCGCTCTACGTGCCTTCATAAGTGCTGCTGGTGGTAAATTGTTCTGGAGGATGACGCGTGAAGGTGCTGACGCTGTGGACGTCTTGTAGCGGGACCATGAGCAACCTCATTGCCGTCGGCACGCACTGTCGCCGCGGCGACGAGATCATTATCGACCACAAGTCGCACATCTTCTTGTACGAGGGCGCCGGCGCTAGCGGTACGATCACACGCTCTTGACACACACACACACACTCTCTCTCTCTCTCTCTCTAGCCAAGCTAACCTGAATTTGGCTGGACAGCGTACAGGGTGTGGGTCTCCACACCGTGCCCAACCAGCCGGACGGCACGATCCGCCTCGACGATCTCAAGGACGCGATCCGCTCGGATGACCCGCACTTTCCGCGCACGCGGCTCGTTGCGCTTGAAAACACGCAGAACATTTGCGGCGGCCGTGTGCTGCCGCTCGAGTACATTCGGTCGGTCGAGAAGTTCTGCCAGGAGCACAACCTCAAGCTCCACATCGACGGCGCACGGCTCGCCAACGCCAGCGTCGCGCTGCAGACGCCGATGAAGGAGCTCGTCAAGGGCGCCGACTCGGTCTCGCTCTGCCTCAGCAAAGGGCTCGGCCGTGCGCCCGTGGGATCGATCCTCGCCGGCTCGACCGAGTTCATTGCCGAGGCCAAGCGCATGCGCAAGTCGCTCGGCGGCGGCATGCGTCAGGCCGGAGTGATCGCGGCCGCTGGCCAGTTTGCGCTGGAGCACCAGTTGGAGCGCCTCGCGGAAGACCACGCCAACGCCAAGGCACTCGCGCGGGGGCTTGTACGTTGGTGACTTGAGAAGGGTGAGAGGAGGGCGGGGTTATAGATGACTCACGTATGAATGTGATGATCCCCATAGGCGAGTGTTCCGGGCATTGCCGTCGACGTGGACGCCGTGGACACCAACATCGTGTTCTTTGGTGTGAATGACCAGGCTAAAGTGAGCTGCCAGACGCTTGTCGAGAAGCTCAAGGAGGACAAGGGCGTGCTTCTCGGCGCTTGGTACTGGGAGGGCGTGAAGGTGCGCGCCGTCACGAACCTCCACGTCACGTCCGACGATATTGAGTACATCGTCGCGGCTGTGCGTGAGATCATGGCCTGAGCGGAAGGAAGCGATCCACAGTAGAGACGTCGTCGAAACCCCCACTCACATCAATCGCAGCAGCTTCTTGATTTCCTTGTCTTCGTGGACGCGCTCCCGCACGCGCGTGTGTCTCTTTTTCTTGTTGCTGTCTCTCGAAGCCAAGCCGACTTCCGTCGGCACGACAGCTTCAGCATCCGTACGATCCAGTCTGCCGATCCCGCGTCGTCTTGTACCACCACCGCTGTTGGCTGTTTCCCCACTCACACGAAACAACGACGGCCCCGCCACACCACACATTGTCCAGTCGCTGGTCTTAGACAAAGGCATCCAGCCAGTGCCACCGTCGCGACCGTCACTGCCCTCTCCGTCGCCGGGCTCATTTAGCGGCTGGTCCGACGGACGGAGGTGAAGTGCGCACTGAAGCAGACTCACTCCTTGGTCTTTTGGTTGGACACAAACCAGTCGCTCTTTGCGTCCTGTCATCTGGCCAGCGCATCTTCGTCTCGCTCTCGGATCTCTACGGCCTTGGCCTGCCTCACTCTCTCCTTTGTTATCAGTTTGGTCTCGACGGCTCGTCGGGCAGCGTGCCGCATCATCGCCCCGGACTGTGCGACAAAGCTCGTCTCGAATCGCCGCGTGAGTTTGCGCGCCTGTTCGTCGCTCGCGCTCGACCAGCTCACGTGTGTGGATCTTGCTGAGCTCTTGTTCGTATTTGATCTTCTGCAGCTTCACGTGCATCTCCAAGTGGATACCGGTCAGTTCAGACGCGTGTTCGCGCTGGATCATACGCTTGTCAACGATACGGGCTTCACACGCGCGCTCTCGCTCTTCGCGGAGATCGCGGACGAGCATGTCTCTGTCCCTGGACTGCACCTGCCGCAAATTATCGAGCGAGTGGTACGCAGGCTTGCCCAGGCGATCCGTGAGCTGCTGGTGGCATGAGTTGAACGGGATCGACACCGCAGTGCATGAGCAGCCGCTTGAAAGCGTACTTGGCGGGCCAGCTCTCGCAATGTTGCAGCTAGTGAGGTCTGTTGAAATTCATTTACAGTTAATTAACGATCTGTATATCCGAGGCGGAGCCAGCAGCCAAGTAGATCACCCTACTACCCGAACGGAACACGTGAACCTCGCGCAGCACCTCGAATCGGACTTTGGCCACTGGCAAGCACAATACTTGGCTCGGCTCGTAGCACAGTAAATAGGCCCCGGCGGCTATAGGACTCTAACAGAGACGTTCAATGGTACTCAATTCATCATCATCATGTCCGAGGCGGACCTCTAACTAATCATGACTATGGATGAGAAGGCGTCGAGCGCGCCATTCTTCGAAGTCAGTCGCGAGGAGGGTGTCTATGGAAGCGGTGTGGGGTCACACACTGCGGTTTGGGCACTCGCGTGGAGATTCGATGTCGAATCCTCCTAAACATATATATGTTTAGTCACAACATATAAACATCGGCTTTCATAGGTAATACTACTTCCAAATACCCGCTAATGCCATTGGTCGGATCTCTACAGATTTACGGTAATCGCTCACTCGATGGCTACAATCTCTTGCTCGCCGCCAGTGTCGCTCGCCGTGTCGGCCGCCGCCGCCTCGTCGGCCTCACGCTTGGACGTCTCCGTGATGCGCGCGCCCTGGCTCCACACGGGCGCCGACTCGCCGTGGTACCCATAGTTGAAGAAGAGCTCCTCGCCCTTTTTGATGTCGGCCAATGCCCAGATCGAAATGTGGTGCTCGCCGCCGACGCGGAAAATGCGCGCGTGGCACTTTTGGCCAACGTTGGCGTGGTTGCAGAACTTGCTCTTGTTGCCCGTACGCACGGCGTCGGCGACCGAGTCTTCGTTCAGGTCAAAGAGAAAGCTAATGTTGAGCTTGTCGTAGATGGACCCGCGGCGCTCGGCCTCGTCGTGCGAGATGATGGCGCCTGTGTACTCGTAGATAAACTCGCCCTTCTTGATGGGCTCGAGCGCAAAGGCGCCCCAGCCGTGGGTGCGCGAGTACGACGCGCCCAGCCGCTTGTGGAGACCGCGCTGGACATTGACATTGCAGCAAATGCCAAGCTCCTGCGACGAGACACTCTGAAAGGCCGGATTGTACACGAGCACAGGCACGTCCGAGGCGCCGCACGAGTGGCACAGATCGGGATTGCACTCGCGCATGGCCACGAAGCACGGACACTGGTTCGTGCGGCAATTGCCCATCGAGCACTTGCAGCCTTGGAAGCGGTTCGGACAGTCACGCGAGCACGAGCACGCCTTCTCGCACATGTGGTCGCGCTTCATGCACGAGCAGCTCGCGCCAAAGTCGCAAATGCCTTCGTGGTTGCACGGCTCGTAGTCGTGGTTCGCACTCGACGTGTCCTTGAGCCGCTGGTGGCGCGTGCGCTTGAGCAGTTCGCGGTTGTTGCCCGGTAATGCGGCGGTCGCACGGCCGCGCTTGCGGTTCTTCTTGCCGCCGCTCACGTCCGGGGAGAAATACCCCTGCTGGCCCGTCGGCTTGTTGCGCTGCTGACTGACCAAGTACGTGTGGATGTCGCGGCACGACAGCGACTGCAGCACGGACGCAATCATGCAGGCATTGTCGCCGACCGTATAACGAAGCTTTTGCAGCACGAGCAGCTCCGCTGGATTGAGACGCGACTTGATCTCTTCCTCGGGTTCCGTAAACTCGTCTCCTCCACCATTCGCAGCAGCAGTCGACGCGCCTTTGCGGTGCTCGGCTTTCCAGCACAATGCGCTGCAGGTCTCGTCGGCCTGGAGAAACTTCTTCACCTTGCTCGCGACGAGCACGCGATGCGTGTCGTCGAGATACTCCGACTCGTCGCCCCCATTGGCTCGCTTGGGCGGCGTCTTGCCGCGCTGTAATCGCTCGGCGCGGGTCTTGATACCCTGCATAATCAGTTGCGACTCAATGTTGATGGTCGCGAGCGTACTCGCGCGTGTCCCTGAGCGAGAAGACCGCCGCGGCTCCATCGCTGACAGATCGATCGTCTCCTGGGACTCGACAGTCGTCGCGCTGCACTCGCTGGCAAGGTCCGTGACGTCCGTCGCCGGCGTAGGTTCGACACGGCCTGCTTCTTCTTTGTCTTCATGCTCGGCTCCGTCCGCCGACTCCACTGCTGGAGAAGTCTCCGTGGCTGCGGTCTGCTGACCACCGTCATCGTTCGACGCTTTGTCCTCCTTCTCTGCGGCCGCTGGTTTGGACTTGTCGTTGTCGTCGCCTGATTTGACAACCACCAGGGGCGCGTACCGCGTCGTCGGGTACAATGGGTCCACACGCCGCGTGGGCATGGGGTGTTCAATGCCGTGCTCGGGGCAGTCGTACTTGTAGCACATGCGGCAAAACAAGTCGCGATACGTCTCGGACAAATCGCCATAGTCGGTCGTGTGGCGCAATCCCAGGAGGCGACGGAACGCCTTCACTGGCCGAGACTGCGACGGCACCAAGTTCGTATCAAAGTACGTCCAGTGGGACGCAAACCGTTCGGCGAGGGGCACTCGTTCTCGCATCGAGTCGGCAAACGGATGGAGTTCTTGGGTCAATTTCTTCAAAGCGACACGGGTCGCAGAGTCTGCTTCTTCTCCTATCTCTGTCTCGTTCACCATATACTCGCGAATCTCCTGCATGCGCTTGCTGGCTGCCTGTCGGGCATCCAATCGTTTCTTGATCTCACAATACTCTGTATACGGCTGCGCAAACCCAGCAACGTGCTTGAGCGCGTTGAAAACCGTCTCGAGATCGCCATACTCGGCAATCACGAGCCGCAGCATGTACTCGTGGGCCTCATTGTCGAGCCCGTTGGCCGATTTCGCCCCGTCGGCGGCTTCCTTGGCGCGAACCGAGTCATAGGCCTTGACGTCGATTGCGTCGCCATTGTCGTGGTCGCCAAAGTACGGCACGTACCGCAGAATTGGGTCGTCTTCGACACGCACGCTCGACGTGATCCCAATGTAAGTGGTCGAACGGCTGATCTGGCGGACAGCGGGCAGCTCCGCAATCGCATGGGGCACAATCTCCTTCTCGACTTGAAACGTTTCCCCACGGCCGACCTTGACCGCCGCGCCCTTGACATCCAGCGGATAGACGCCTCTTGCTGACAAAAGCTGCTTCGCGAGAGTTCGTTCGGCGGGGCACACTGGTAGCTTCTCGACCGGCAGCGAGTGGCGTTCAGTGCCACGCTTGACGATCGCCTGAATCTTCTCGTCACGTAGCCGCACATACTCGGCAGTCTTGGCACGAGCTTCTTGCACGATCGCATCGCTCTTGCGGCCATAGCACGCCTTGATCCGTGGCGTCCACGTCTCCAGCAGCGCCATAACGTGTTCGTTCATGGTCTCTTGGGACAGCTCCGGTTTGCTCGGGTCGCTCGTGAGTAAAAACGACTTGGTTTTGCCAAACGACGGGAGGAGACGGCACTTGTCGGCGAGATCGCCGTCGTCATCAAATGCAATCAGTGGTTTGTCCACAGTCGACACGAACGGCGCAGCCACGGACGACGGCAGCGGAAGCAGGTTGACGGGGACCGTTGAACACCTCACTCGTCGCCACGTCGTCCCATGGGGGACCGTCTCGGCGGCCGTGCGCGGCTTTGCCAAAACATCCGGCGGCAACTTTGAGCTGGCTGCTGCCGACTGGCCCGCTGGCCGTGGTGCTGTTGGTTTCGACGGAGCGCTGGGGCGTCGTTTTATGGGAGCTGCTACCTTCTTACTCGTTGGTGCTTTCTTCTTGGGTGGTGGTGCCAAGGTTGGGATGAAGTCGGCATCATCGGCTTCTCCTTCCTCGTCGTCGTCTTCCATGAGTTCAATGATGTCCACCAGACTCGTGTCGCTGCTACTCTCGCTGTCGGCGCGTGCTCTCCGAGAGGACGACAACCGATCAGGACGCTTCTTGTCTTTGGACGTGGGAGCTGGTGGTGTGGTCGGTTCGTTGGCTTTCAAGTCGCGCTGGAGTCGGGACCATTCTCTCTCTTGCGCCTGGAGCTCGCTGACCGACAACCATTCGGACAGAAGCCCCTGACCACTGTTCCGGCGCTTTTCACGGGGCTCGTCGACGGGCGGCAGCGTAACCTTGGGCTGTTTCCGTGCTGGTTGCGCGGCCTTCTTGGATTTCGTTGGCGGCGTTGGCTTGTTGTTGGATTTTGTTGGCGGCGTTGGTTTGTTGGATTTCGTTGGCGTAGGCTTCTTGGGTTTCGTTGGTGTTGTCTTGACGAACTTGCCGTTGGACGCTCGTCGTGGCGCTGGAGATGACGGAGGGGACGGTGACGCCGCATCGGCGGTCTTGATACCCGCGCGGGCCGGCTTTGCTTTCTGCTTCATCGCCAACGCCAGCGACGCCTGGATCGCCGCTCGCTTGGCTTCCACAATATCGTCCTCAAAGTCATCGCTGTCCTCATCCTCCTCCTCCTCTTCTTCTTCCTCTTCGTCTTCGGAGTCAGCGCGGCGGCGCTTCCCGTGTCGGCTCTCCACATCGGCGTTCTTCTTCGCTGTCGTTTTGCTGGAGGATGAGGACGGTAGCGACGGCCACCCCAACTGCTGCTGCTTGCGCGCCAACGTCGTCGCCAACACTGTGCGGCCGATACCGATCGACGGCGACGGTTTGGACTTGGCCGGTGATGGCTTTGCCGGCACGACTGTGGGCTTTTTCGCTGGCGAAGGTTTCCCCGCCTTCCCGTTGGTGTGGCTGGGGGCGTACGCTTCGCTCGCAGTCACTGTCGCCTGGACCTTGAGGTTGAGCGCACGGAGCCGTGCCAACTCGCGTTCCTGGGCCTGCAGCTCGCTCATAGTCAAGTGGTCTGAGAACAAGTGGCGCGTGGCAACGCGGCGTGGACGCTCGTCCACATCGTCCTCCTCCTCTGGTTCCTCGTCCTCGTCGCTGTGCTTACGCTGCTGTTTACTGCTGCCCTTGCGCTGCTTGACGGGCGTCGTGCGCTTGGCCTTGGCCGCCACTTTCGCCTTTGGTTTCGTCGGGACCTTGGTTTTCATGGGCGACGGCCGCTTGCTGCGCCGTGGCGATCGCTCAAAGTCGTCCGAGTCGTCACCGCCGGACGAGTGGGACGGCGACTCGAGAAACGCCCACTCGGACGGACGCTGCATGTGTCTGGACGCGGCGGCGGCGCTGTGGCTGTTATCGTCGCTGTCGCTGTCGCTGACCTCGATCACGTCGTTGGCGGGCGGGCGACCTGTTCCATATAAGAGAAGCAGCCTCAGTGACCCATGGGTGATGGATGCCTCCCCATAATAGACGCACCTCTGGCCATGGGGAAATGTATATTCAGTCAATCGTTATCCGTTGGAAGTTGGACGTTGGACGTTGGACGTTGGGAGATTGGCCGTTGGATGAGATGCCGCGCGAGTCCACGGGCTTTTTGGCTCGCTTTCTCGTTGTGGAGGGAGAAACAACGAAGGATTGGGGCGGGACAGAGGAGGGATGACTTGGCTGTGGTGGGAAATGTTGTAACATGACGTCACTCTACAGGGGGAAATGGTATGGCGGGAAAGCAACCCGCAGCAAGGCGGAACCGCCATCACCAAACGCTTGAGAAAGGAAACAGAGAATGATGAGGCATGGCTTTCCCTACGTTGGTGTTGTATTTTTTATTGGAAAAAACGCGGTTTGGGAATGAAGCCAACTGGTTCAGCGTCAACACGCTCGCTTCCCTTTTCCCCACGAATCATCGCCATCGGCCACCAGCTCCAAACGAAGTTGTCGAAATACGCAGCGCCAATAAACTGGGGATGCCTTGATATAATGACGGAGGAAAACTCTCTGGGAAGAGCTGAACTGAGGGAAGGCGTCTACTGGAACTCGGCCGCGTCATAAATACCTGGCAGCATCGTGTTGACCTTCTCGGCAATAGCCATCACGATACCACTACACCCCACAGACCGCATCGTCAGCTTCTTCTCCCACGACTCAAACTGAGGCTGTGGCTGCCCTACCTGCGGTAAGCCGAGATGCCCTTGTCCTTGAGCCAGAACCAAAACGCATTGCAGTGCGCTGCGCAGTCGATCAGACCGTCCTCGTTCGCCTCCGAGCTCTCCTACGAGATAGAAATAGTCCAAGTGATTCAGTTCCATATTCGCACTCCACGCGAGCTCTCTTCTCTACCAACCTTCAGCAGCAAGAACTGGCCGATGAGCTGGAACGTGTTCTCGATCTTGACGTCGCCGTCCGCGAGCTTGGCGACCGCCGCCTTGCCGATGCCAGGCACTTCCGTGAGGTCGCCCGTGAGCGGCGCGCGCAGGAAGTCGGCGAGAGTGTCCTCGGCAACGCGCGACTTCTGCGGATCGTACCCGTCAGCCATGGTGATGATTCGCTTGGTGGGCTTTCTCTTCTTCGTCCGCCAGGGGAAATGGCTTGGTCAACCCACGTTTTGGATTCCTTGAAGCTGGAAGTCTTTTTACGTAAATAGATATGGAAATCCGTATTTACGACATCCAACACAGAGTGATGGTCATGATTATCGTGATTATGGAGGACCTTTTATGTGGTCCACATAAAATGGGATCAGACCTGATGCGAAGAGCTCACGAACACCACCTCTTTAGACTCATCGACGTCAGCGTTCGCCACCCGCTCGTCTCAATGGCGTCTTCCGCAGTGACGGCCGCCCCGACGCTCGCGGGCACGGCAGTCACGTCTGCCGTGGCGCCATTGCCGCAGGTCAAGGATGCGGTGAAGACGCAGCAGCGCTCCAAGAAGCTGGCGGCCGGGGCACTCTCTGGCATGCTCTCGGCGCTCGCGTTCCAGCCTCTCGACGTGCTGCGCACGCACCAGCAGGGCGCGTTCGGCAGCAACAAGCCGGCGCCATCAGTTGTGGAGGTCCTCACCAAGCAGGCGCCGCTGATCGACCGCTTGCGGTCCCTGTGGCGTGGCACATCGGCGACGCTCATCCGCGTGGCCGGTGGCGCGGGGCTCTACTTCGCGACGCTGGACCAGTGCCTCGCGAGCGTGCCCAACACGTCGCTCAACACGTTTCTCTCGGGCGCGTTTGCGCGCACCTTTGCTGGCTCCATCGTGTCGCCGCTGACCATCATCAAGGCGCGCATGGAGTGGCAGCGAGCGGGTACGTACGCCAGCAACATGGACGTGCTCCGCCACGTGCTCCGCGATGAAGGCGTGCGCGGCCTCTACCGCGGCATGCTGCCGACTCTCGCACGCGACGTGCCTTTCTCAGGGCTCTACGTGCTCATCTATAAGCGGCTGCAACGCAGCGTCGAGGAGAGGGCGACGGACCTGCCGCCGTACGCGATCAACTTTGGCAGCGGCGTGGTCGCCGGCATCCTCGCGACGACCGTGGTCCACCCGGCCGACGTTGTCAAGACACGCATGCAACTCACGATCGTGCAGACCAGTGCCGCTGGCGAGCTGTTGGCCGTGAAGAACTCGCTCAGCCTGCAGGACACGCTGGCCAAGATCTGGCACGACGAAGGCCCTCGGGGCTTTGCTAAGGGCATTGTGCCGCGCGTGCTCAAGCGGACGCTTTCGACCGCTGTGACCTGGACGATCTACGAGCAGCTCTCTGTGGTACGGTAGTGAGAACGTCAGTGCAAGTAGACTGATAAGGGATTGTAAAAGAAACCACACAGAAGAGAGAGATTGTCATGTAGACAGCCTATACTAACAGTCGCCACCAGGACGAGTGCACTCATCTTGTAATGATCGGCGTGAAGAGAGAGAACGGCTCCGAGCCGGAGTTGCTTCCGCGCGCGCTTGGGCCGCCTTGAACCGCTCCGTTCGGACCACGCGACGGAGAGGTTCCAGGGGATCCGGCAGAAGAGCCACTGGTAGACGGGCCGTGCGGCTCATCGTTCGACCAGTCCTTGGGGTGGGTGCCATTCAGTCCGTTGAGCCCATTGAGCCCATTGAGCCCATTGTGCCCATTGTGCCCATTCAGTCCGTTCAACCCATTCACATGGCCGTTAAGTGACTGTCCGTTCAGCTTGGTGGACGAAGCTACGCCGTCCGCCGCCTTGAGGCTGTACAGCATCCGCGACTCCTGGACATCTTCCTCCGCCATTGGGTACTCGTTCGAATACTCGAACCGTTGTGGCGGCATCGCCGATTCCACAGTGTGGCTCTTGGCCGCGCGCTCGAGTTGCTGCTGCCGGATCTTTTGCTCGAGCCGCATCTCGGCCTCCAAGTGGATCGACGCCACGCTCTCGTCCATCATGCGCTCGCTCACTTCTTTCAGCGAGTTCGAATCGCTGTCAAACACGAGCGGGATCGAGCCCAGCGTGCCGTCAAAGCGATTCTTGCGCACGTCGAGCTTGTTCTGGCCCTTGGAGCGCTGCAAGATCAGCACATTGTCGGCCTCCTGCGTGGCCTTGGCCGTACCAAACACGGACGTGAGCGTGAGGTCAACGTCTTCTTGCTCCTTGCGCGGATGGATCACAAGCGTCAAGTGGACGTTTTGCTGGGTCGCAAACTTGCGGAATTTGTCGAGCGCCTGGTCCTGGCGTTCAAACTTGTCGTACCCGCGGCCCTGGCCCGACATCATGAACTGCACATTGTCGAGAAGAATGTGCTGCACGTCGTACGCGTACACGGCAAACTCCATCGCGTCCAGCACTTCGTCCACGTCCGTGCTGCCGAAGAACCGCAAAAAGTACATGGGCAGCGCCTCGAATTTGTCGGCGACAACCTCAAACGCGTCGACGTCGCCGCGGAGGCTCTTGCCGGCGAGCTGCGTCAGCATTTTCTGGATCAGCCGCGTGTTCTTGATCTCAAAGGAACCCCATAGCGTGTTGACACCCTGGCCACACAAATCCAACGAGAGCTGGCTCAGCAGCGTTGTCTTGCCGCATCCCGTCGGGCCCGTGAGGATGGTGACCTCCCCTGGACGGTGGCCTTTCAGAAGGCGGTTGAGAGACGGCAGCGTGCGTGACTGCACGCCGCACGCACGGATCGGGTTGATGATTTCCTCGTACACGTCGCGCCTCAGTTGCTCGAACGTCGCGATCTGGCTGTGCGGAATGATCTCAGCTTTTGCAATCAGAGCTTTCATATCGACACCGGCGAGCAGCGCGTCGTTGGCGTCCTTGATGCGTGGGCCCTGCGGGTCCGTTGGTGCCCGCACAATGAAGCTCCGCGTGACGCCGAGCTTGGTGGCGAATTTCTCGACGTTGGCCTGACCCGAGGCGTCATTGTCCATCCACAGGTAAATCTTCTTGAACCGCTCGAGCAGGGGGAGGACATTGGGGGGCAACGACTGGCAGCCGTTGGGCAGGGACACGGCCGGGAGACCCGTGGCCTGGTACACGGCCATGGCATCAAACTCGCCTTCCGTCACGACAATCTCCTCGGCTGCTGTGGGCACCGTGTTCCAGCCAAAGAGCCCCCAACTGCCGCCTTTGGGCACGAGCCGCTGGTGGCTCTTGTCTTCCACGCCGCGCAGCTTGAGGCGGATGACGTCGAACTGGTTCTTGTCGGCTGACTCGGGGGACGCGTGGCTGCGCGTGACGCCCATCGCATCCATGTCTTCCTGGCGCGCCATCCACGGAAACGAAATGCATTTGGAGATGATCTGCTGGCCGTCGTCGCCGCGGAACGGCTGCTCGATCGCGCCGACGCCGTACTTGGTCAGCACTCGCTCGTTGATCCCACGCACTTCGGTCAGGTAGGTTCGCACCGCCTCAAATGCCGGGTCATCGAGCAGGTTTCGTTGGATCGCCATGGCTTTGGCATTGTCCAGCACCGAGATGACCTTGGTCTCGGAGAAGACGGAGCTACTGTCGCCGCCCGCGTGCATCATCCCGCCGGCCGAGCCGACAGCGACGTTGGTCTGTAGTTTCTGCTTGAAATCGAACCAGCTGCCGGCGACGCCGCAGCGGTGGCACTTGTATACGCCCTTGGCGCGGTGCACGTAGAGCTTAAAGAGGTTGTCCGACTTGCCGCGCGTCGGGTGGCAGAACGGACACTCCTTGACGATCATGTGCGTGTCGGTCGCGCGGAACGCCATGCCCTTGCGCTCCAGGAACGTAGGGATCTCGTGCGGGTCCTCGAGTTGGTAGTGGCTCGAGACAAACGCCGAGGTCGAGAGGACGCGCTGGTGACCAAGCAGTGGCGAGTGGACATGGACAGAGATGCTTCCAGCGGAGGCTCGCGGACGAGTCAGGAGGCCAGAGTTGCGTGGACGCGTCGCGGCGAGGCCAGAGATTGTGGGCGCCACATGGACAGTGGACACGGCGCGCAGGCAGCGTGAGCGCGCGATGCCGAACGCGCGCATGGAGGCAGAGGTGGGGGACGCGGAAGGATTTGATTTCTCGGCTATGGTCTCACCCACACCATGAGCTCATGTCTCCTCCTACGTACTTCTGATTGGTGAAAAATGCAAGTCATTGGTAATTTACATCTATTTTATTGGCTGAAATTGGCTGGTTGGAGGCTGGCTGCAAGTCTACCGCAATCAGAAGCACCATCACTCTGCATTTCAGAGGGCATTTCGTTGGTTGCCCAACGCAAGTTGTTGGAAACGACGCGCAAGTGGAGAGCATGGGCAACGACAGCGTGCCGATGATCGTGGACGCCGACGCCAGCGGCGTCAAGCGCAGCAAGAAGCGCAAGAAGCGCTCGGCGGCGACGGAAACGCCCAGTCTCGACGGATGGAAACGCATCGACATGGACGAGATCCAGATCGAAGGGTTTGAGGACGGCTCCATGTTTGAGATCGAGGAGCTCACCGGTGCGTTGGTGTTGGTTCCAGCCAGCTTGTTGGTGCCTATATACTCATGGTTATTGTATACGGATAGACTATACGCTCGAGACGTCTGCGACCGGCAGCAAGATGTTGGTGATTGGGTACGTTGGGTAGCGAGCTCTCTGTTGGAAACCAACATTTTCCTCTAATTTGTTGGCCACTGCCTCATGCAGCTCTGGAGAACCTGCCGCGGCGTCCAACACCAGCGAGACCGCCAGCAAGAAGCGCAAGCGTAAGAAGGGGAAGCAGCAGCAGAAAGCGGAGGAGAAGCTTGAGCCCACGACGGAGGAGCTGCCGATGAAGGAGGAGGTCCAAGAGGAAGGCATCCAACAGGAGCAGGACGCTCAGGCGCCGACGAAGCAGTCTAGGAAAGACGCCAAGAAGGCCAACAAACAAGCGACTGACGCCGCGTCTGCCAAGCCCATCAAGGCCAAGGCGACGAAGGCGCCCCAAGGCCCAGTGCCGCCCGTGAGTCTGCCCAAGTGGGACAAGTTCAAGCTGCATCCGCTGCTGCGCCACTCGCTCCACGCCTGCGGGTTTCTGTCGCCCACACCGATCCAGGAAAAGACCATTTTCCCAGCGTTGATCGATAACCGCGACGTTGTCGGTGCCGCGCCCACGGGCTCGGGTAAGACACTGGCGTTTGGACTGCCCATTCTGAGCCAGTTGCTGTTTGAGAAGCAACGTCCGGGATACATTCAGAACTGCAAGGCGTTGATCCTCACGCCGACGCGCGAGTTGGCGCTGCAGATCCACGAGCACTTGGAGAAGATGGTGCCCAATCGGGAGATTGGCGTCGTGACACTGGTGGGCGGCATGGCCGTGCAAAAGCAAATGCGCATGATGACGTACAAGCCCGAGATCGTGATTGGCACGCCCGGGCGTTTGTGGGATCTCATCGATTCCAACCACGCGCACCTCAAAAACCTCGATGAGACGCTGCGGTTTCTCGTCATTGATGAGGCTGATCGCATGCTGCAAACCGGCTCGTACGCCGAGGTGGAGAAAATCTTCGATGTCGTCAAGTACAATGCTAACAAGCAGGACGAGCTCAAAAATCTTTCTGACAATGAAAAGGATGACGACGAGGACGAGGACGACGAGGAGATTCGAGACCCTACGCTGGTAGGCGAGACCAAGGTGATGATGCTCGAGGACATGGAGCGATTCCACGAACAGGGGGGCGACAGCGATGCAGAGGACGACGAGGACGAGGAAGAAGGAGAAGCAAAGGCGTCGGCAGTGGCTTCGCAGAGCAAACACCATATCCCACGACAGACGTTCTTGTTCTCGGCGACGCTGACGATCCCCGAGGGCGGCCGCTTCCAAAGCGGCAAGAAGAAGACGACGCGCCGCCATGCACTCACGGTGCTCGAGAGCGTCATGAAGCGGGTGGGTCTGCGTGGCAAGCCCGCGGTCGTGGACATGAGCATTGACGACTCGACGACCGCACCAGGCTCCTCCCTGACCGAGGAAGAGATGATGAAGCAGCGCAAGAAGCAGCAAGAAAACGTCGCGCTTTCGCTCCCCGCCGGACTCGAGCTCTGCCAGCACGAGGTCACCGAGGACACGCGGGACAGTTACCTCTACTACTTTCTCACGCAGTACCCGGGCAAGACGATTGTGTTCCTCAACTCGATCCACCAAGTGCGTAAGCTCGCCAACTTGCTAACGCTTCTCAAGCTTCCAGTGTTTGCGCTCCACGCCGAGATGCAGCAGCGCCAGCGACTCAAGAAGCTCGACGGATTCAAGGCCAATGCAAGCGGCATTCTGATCGCGACCGACGTGGCTGCACGCGGTCTCGATATTCCGAGTGTCGACTACGTCGTCCACTACCATATCGCCCGCTCCACCGAAGTGTTCGTCCATCGCAGTGGTCGAACAGCGCGTGCGAATAAAGAAGGTTTGAGCATCTCGCTAGTCGCACCCGCCGATGCCAAGTACCACGCACAGATCTGCAAAATGCTGCAGCGCCCCACGGGGCTCGCGGATTTCCCCTTTGACCACCGCTTTTTGCCTGCGATCGATGAGCGCTTGCGGCTCGCGACGGCCATTAACGACCACGAAAACGTCGTGGGCAAGGTCAAGTCCGAGGAGACGTGGTTCAGCCAGATGGCCAAGGAAGCGGATTTGGAATTCGACGAAAACTTGATCCAGGAGCTCGACTCGAAGAAGCAAAAGACGGACAAGACGAAGAAGAAGAATGGCGAAAGCGTCGAGTCCATGCGGCGCGAGCTCACGCAGCTCCTGGCCGAGCCGCTGCGGCCCATTGGCTCGACCCGCAAGTTCCGCCAGCTTTACCAGGAGATCGGCTCGAACCTCACGACCGACGGTGAGTACAAGAAGCGCAGCGCCGGCGAGGACCTCGAGACCAAGTCCAAAAAGTCGTACAAGCGCTTCCGCCGTCGCAAGTGAGCTCGTTACAAAATGGCTACACAATCGGTTCCTAACTTGTTCATACCAAAACACCAATTTGGGCCTCTATCGGATAAGTGTTGTTAATAGGTCGGCTGAAACTCTCCTCTTTTCTCCCCCTTCATTTTCGAACCGACACAAGGACGTCCAAGTACCGGTAGACCATGGAGGACCGTCTCGCGGTCCGTGACGCGCCGCGCATGGGCGGAGGAGGAGGAGGGGGAGGAGGCTATGGCGGCGGCGTGGACGACAGCGAGGAGGAGAAGGTGTACTACGGGTTTGGTGTGTTCATGGGGCTGCCGCTCGCCGACCTGCGTGCCATGAAAGAGGAGTATCTCCAGAACCAGAACCAGCCGCAGATGATCACGAACGGCCCCGTTGGTGGCGTTGGTGGGCCCCCACGGTCGGGATCGGGGCGAACCAACACCAACGGTGTCAACGGAAATGGTAGTGGTGGGCGTGCGTTGACGGAGAACGGTGGCGGCGGCGTACAAATGCGTGAAGCTCCTGGTGGCCGACGTGGCGGCGGCCCCCCTGGTGGACAGGGCTACGGCGGCTACGACGAGTACGAGATGCGCGACCCCATGGGCCGCTCGCACGGTATGGTGCGCAGCGGCGGTGGGGACCGCGGCCATGCGCCGCCACAGCGCATGGGGCGCGACATGGACCCCCGCATGATGGCTGCTCGTGGCGGCATGATGCCGCACCCGCACTACCAAGGCGGAGGAGGTCGCATGCCCGGCGGCCGTCATGGTGTCGAGTACGATGCGAGCGTGGACGGTATTGGTGGACCGAACGGTGGCCACCACCGCCCGGACGACGAAGGCGACAGCTCGGACGGCTCGTACTCGGCGCCCAAGAGCCACTCGCTCAACTTTATTCTCCACTAGGAGACCAGACGACGGCAAGTGACGGCGAACCAAGAACAACAGAGAGAGAGAGAGAGAGGGAGAGAGACAGAGACAGAGAGAGTGAGATGGTCGCGAAGGGCTCCGGAGCAGAGTCTTGTGTATAGTAACAACTCCATTGGATCCGTCCGTCATTTTCCTACAGTGCTCGTGTGGTCCACATGACGCTCTTCACGTTGTGCCTGTCTCCCCCAGACCAGAGGAGCAATGTTGCGACCGGCGCACTGGCAGCGGCTGATCACGCGCGCTAGTGGCTGGACGCCAGCACGGTACGCGCCGCTGCGGGTCGCGCTCAACGAGGGCGAGCAGAGGCGCCTCGAGCGGCACAGTCCGCTGCTTATTGGATGGGTGCCCACGCAGGAGCGAGAGGTTGGTCGGTAGTGTGACGGGTGTTCATACGTGCTCCTGGATCTGACTGCATGGTTGATCAGCACTTGACAGAGCGATTCCCCGAGCTCTTTTGCGTGGACAACGATACGCGCGGCGTGCTGATCCACCCCGTCTTCGAGTCGGTCGAGGCCCGCACGGCCGGTACGTTCGAGGGCTCACTTTGGTATCAGATACTACATTAATACTTCATGTCCCTTTGACCAGCCTTCTTGGCGATGAGCGAGACGCTGCGCGATGACGGCATCTTCCCCATGTGGCAGAGCGAGCAGTACGCGGCCAAGCGGTTCTTCCGCGATGCTCCGCTCTTCTATTTCCAGCGTGGCGTCGGCTCGCACTTTGGCCTGAGCGAGTTTGCGACGCATCTCAATGGCTTCACACGGGTCCCGCATACTGGGAGTGTCGACAAGATGTGGATCGCCAAGCGAAGCGCGCACAAGTGCAACTGGCCCAGCAAGCTCGACACGATCGTTGGCGGCGGGCTGCCCGCGCATGGCTCGGCGCTGGACAACATGGTCAAGGAGGCGCAGGAAGAGGCCGGGCTGGACCCGCTCTGGACGCGGCCAAGGCTTCAGGCCACGGGCAGTCTCTCCTATATGCTGGAGTCGACCCGCGGGCTGGACAACAACACGATGTTCATCTACGATCTGGAGATGCCGCTGGATCTGACGCCGCAGAATGTGGACGGCGAAGTCGAGAGCTTTGCGCTGTGGCGAGTTGAAGACGTCTTGGCGGCCATGCACGACGAGCCGGACCGCTTGAAGCCCGACATTTGCCTCGTGATTCTGGATTTCTGCGTGCGCCACGGCGTGCTCACGCCAGACAACTGCGACGACCTCGAGCGGCTCACACGCGCGCTGCACGGCGCGACGGCGGCACCCTACGATGAGGAGAAGAACAAAGTGTAGCCAAGTACGTCAGACTGCTGTCAATAACCACGATAGATGCTGCTCAAAAACCACTTGGTGTTTGTATTGAAAGCGTTTGATTGGTTGGGTGGGGCTGGTCTGTGGTGTGGTGCACACGAATGGAAGTCGCGGCTTGAAACGCTGCGAGGCACTCGACGACATCCATGGCGGCCATGCGCAAGCCCTCGACCGCGGCGCCGAGGCAGCCCCGCGCCCACGGCGCCAACGCCTACGCCAAGGCCAAGGCGAACGCCAACAAGTCGATCCAATCCAACGCCAACAATACCAACAATGCCAACGCCAACGAAACCAACAATGCCAACGCCAACAAAACCAACAACGCCAATGCGGAGACGAGCAGCACGCGACTCTATGTGCAGAACCTGCCCGCGTACGTCGACACGAAGCGGCTGCGCGACCACTTCGCGTCGCAGGGGGAAGTCACGGACGCCGTGGTCGTGCGCACCAAGGACGGGTCGCAGTCGCGGCGCTTTGGCTTTGTGGGCTACAAGACGGAGGCGCAGGCCGCGGCGGCCAGGGCCTTCTTCCACCAGTCGTTTCTCGACACGAGCCGCCTGAACGTGTCGTTTGCCGTCGCGAAAGCGGACGACCAGACGCAGCGGCCGTGGGGCAAGCACTCGGCTGGCAGCGCGCGCTTCCAGGAAGCCAACGGCAAGAAGGAGGAGAAGAAGACAGAGGAGAAGAAGGAAGAGGAGGCGAAAACGCCCAGTGCCAAGAAGGGCGTGCTGGGCGAAGAAGAGAGCGGCGCGGCCTTCCAGGAGTTTATGGAGACCATGCAGGCGCGAAGCAAGTCCAAGTTCTGGGCGAATGACGACGTGCAGGACCCGACGGCCGCGACTGCCAAAGCGGCAAGCGACGAGGCCGCCAAGCTCTTTGCTGACGACTCGGACGACGAAGGCGACGAGGTGTATGAGGTCAAAGCGAGTGGTGGCGGCGAGGAGCAGGAGGAGGAGGAGGAGGAGCGGACGACGAGTAAGAAGGCGAAGACGCCGCTGTCGGATCTGGATTTCCTGCGGTCCAAGGTCACCAAGAAGCTCGACAAGGACGAGGAGAGCGGAGAAGAGGACGACGACGTGTCGATGGCCAGCAGCGACTCGGAGGACGACGAAGAGGTCTCCGCGAAGAAGCAGAAGAAGTCCAAAGGCGTTTCCGCTGCGGTCGCGAAAGAGGAGGAGAAGGAGGACGAGGAGGACGCCGCGCCGACCGCTCGTCTCTTTGTGCGGAACCTGCCGTTCACGGCCGTGGAAGAAGACCTCACCGATCTCTTTTCGTCCTTTGGCAAGATCACGGAGGTGCACATGCCGTTGGACGAGTCCAAGCGCCGCAAGGGCTTTGGCTTTGTGCTCTTCCACAACACGGTGGACGCTCAGCGTGCGCTCGAACAGCTCAACGGCTCGGCCTTCCAGGGGCGACGGCTCCACATCATTTACGCGCGCGTGAAACCCGAGAAGCTCGACCCCAAGGCCTTGTTAGAAGATCCCAACCTCACGTACAAGCAGAAGAAAGAGCTCGAGCGCCAGCTCCACGCAAACAAGCAGACGGGCTGGAACGCCTCGTTCATCCGCGGCGACGCGACGGTCGGTACGCTGGCCGACCGCATGGGCGTGAACCGCGGCGACATTCTGGACCGCGACACGGGCAACATGGCCGTGCGACTCGCGATCGGAGAGACCATGCTGGTGCAGGAGAACAAGGAGTTTTTCGCGCTCGAGGGCATCGACTTGGACGCCATCGAGGGCGCGCTCGTCAAGCCCGGCGCCGCCGCCAAGCAGCCCAAGATTGAGCGCAGCACGACCGTGCTGCTGGTCAAGAACCTGCCCCACACGACCGACAGCGACGAGCTCGCGCAGCTCTTCCGCAAGCACGGCGACCTCGGGCGATTCCTGTTGGCGCCATCCAAGACGCTCGCGCTCGTCGAGTTTTTCGAACCGAGCGAAGCGCGCCGCGCGTTCCGCTCGCTTGCCTACAAAAAGTACCAGCACGTGCCGCTGTATCTCGAGTGGGCACCGGTCAAAGTGTTTACGACGCCACTCACAAAGGGCGACAAGACACTGAAGACCCAGGCCGGCGTCAAGACGACCGCGGCCAATGTGCGCGATGTCGAGGACGTGGACGGCGGCGACTTGGACGACGACGGCCACGCCGCGGCGGCCGAGGCCAACAACACGCTGTGCGTCAAGAACCTGAGCTTCCAGACCAAGGAGGACGGGCTGGCACAGCTCTTCCGCGGTGTCGGCAAGGTGCGCAAGGTCACGGTCGCGCGCCGCAAGGACGCCAAGCGCGGACTGCTGTCCATGGGCTTTGGCTTCGTCGAGTTTGCCAGCGCCAAAGACGCCGAACGTGCCATCACGACGCTGCAGGGGACTGTGCTGGACGGCCACGCGCTGAACCTGCGGCTCTCACAGAAGAAGATCCAGGAGAGCGGCTCGGCGAAACGGAAACACGACAAGGAAGCGGCCACGGGCCGCAAGACCAAGCTCATGGTGCGCAACGTGGCGTTCGAGGCCACGAGCAACGAGATCCGTGAGCTCTTTGGGGCCTTCGGGCAGCTCAAGCGCGTGCGCATGCCCAAGAAGTTTGACGGCAAGCACCGCGGCTTTGCGTTTGTCGAGTTCCTGACCGAGCAGGAGGCCCTCGCGGCGTACCGCGCGCTCGCGAGTTCGCATTTGTACGGACGCCACTTGGTGCTCGAGTGGTCCACGGACGCCGACGACATGGACACGCTGCGCGCCAAGGCGTCACGCGATCTCAATGCAATCGCAGGTGAGTTTCGTAAAATTAATTGGATTGGAAATAATTGGGGAGAGGATACTGACGACAAATTCTTCTTTTGCAGAAACCGATCGGAGAAAGCGCGCCAAGAAGAACCAGGAAGAGCTGGCTGAGCAACAACGCGCCGACGACGCCGACTATTAACTCCCGAATACTAAACGTACATGCAAGCTACAGAGTTGTCGTTTCTGTACATGGATCCACCGGAATTATAACTCTGTCTCTACTGCTTAGAGACGACTGCTGCGCGCGCGTGCGGCCAAGGCATTCTGGGCAATTACCTCGAGTTGCTTGTGCGTGTATGTCGCCTCGCCCTTGGTAAACTGCGCGACGGTATGGCCGCTGTCGGACGTGAGCTTCCACTTGGTCGTGAGCAGGCCCTCGACGCCCACGGGCCCGCGCGCGTGGATGCGGCCCGTGGAAATGCCGACTTCAGCGCCCAGTCCAAAGCGGAAGCCGTCGGCAAAGCGCGTGCTGGCATTGTGGAAGACGCAGGCGCTGTCGATGCTCTGCTGGAACGTGAGCGCGGCCTCGCCATCCTCCGTGACGATCGCCTCCGTGTGGCCGCTGCTATGCGTGTTGATGTGCTCCACAGCCGCGTCCAGCCCAGCCACGACTTCGACCGTCAGGTCTTTCGTGCCGTACTCGGTCGAGAGGCTCGTGGTCTTGACCGACTTGCCCGTCGCGACGCCCAGTTCCGTCGCGTGGGGGCCAATGTGCAGCGTCACGCCGGCGTCTTCCAGTGCGAGCAACAGCGTCTTGGCCTGGCCATTCGCCAACAGCGACTCGTCAATCAGCAGCGTCTCGAGGGCATTGCACGCGGCCGGGTAGTCCGTCTTGGAGTCGATCACCAGCGCCGTGGCCTTGGCGAGGTCGGCCTGGGCGTGGACATAGAGATGGCACACGCCCTCGGCGTGGCCCAGCACGGGGATCCGTGTGTTCTTCTTAATGTGGGCGACCATGGACCCCGAGCCGCGCGGGATGCACA
Organism: Pythium aristosporum; assembly: GCA_023337755.1. NCBI lineage: Eukaryota > Oomycota > Peronosporomycetes > Pythiales > Pythiaceae > Pythium > Pythium aristosporum. The sequence goes on from JAADXL010000165.1 coordinate 24,483, forward strand.
GGTCAATGACGTCGTCGAGCTTGAGCAGATCCGAAATCTCTTCGCGCGACGTCACGAGGCCAATCACGTGGCGGCTCACGGCGCCCTGCGTCTCGGCCTCGACACAGTCGACGATGAGCTTGTGGAGCACGGCGTTACTGTGCGCGGCTTCCTTGCCGCCCTTGAGCAAGAGCCCATTGCCGCTGCGCAGCGCGAGCGCCGCAATCTGCGGCAGCGAGTCCGGTCGGCTCTCAAAGATCACGAGCAGCACACCAATGGGCGCCGTCTCCTGGTGGAGCACGAGCCCCGTCGCGAGCTCCGTCTTCTTGAGCATGCGTCCAATGGGTTCCTCGGCGTTCGCAATCGACGTGATGCCGTCCGCCAGCGTCTGGAGCTTCTCCTTGGTCAGCTTGAGGCGAGCGACCAGTCCTTCGTCCACGGCGCCGGCCTCGGCCGCCGCGAGGTCTTGCTGGTTGGCCTTCAGAATCGCATCCTTTTGCTGCAGGAGCTGGCTGGCAATGCGCTTGAGAATGGCACTGCGCTGCTGCGACGACAGCGTCTGCAGCGCGCGGCTCGCCGTGCGCGCAGCCTTGGCCATGTCCTCGGCCGACTGCGCCTCGGGGCTGCTGCTCGCGGTCTCGGGGTTCACCACAAAGAGCGTGCCGTGGTTGCCGCCGTTGATCACGTCCTGCACAATGCCGTACTTGAAGCCGCTCGCAATCACGACGGCCTTGACGCCGCGCGTGATCGCGTTCTGCGCCGACTCGATCTTGGCGCCCATGCCGCCGCGGCCCACGCTCGACTTCTCGCCAATCTCAAACGCCGACTGGTCAAAGCGGAAGACGGGAATGACCTTGGCACCGGGTTGCGACGGCGGCTTGTTGTACAGTCCGTCCACGTCCGTGAGCAGCAAGAGCAGGTCGGCCTCGATCTCACTGCCGACCAGCGCGGCCAGCGAGTCGTTGTCGCTGAAGACCGTGCCGTCGGGCGCGGCGCTGACCGCGTCGTTCTCGTTCACGATCGGAATCACGTCGAGCTCGAGCAGATTGAGCATCGTGTCGCGCGTGTTGGCGCGGTTCTTGGCCGTCTTGAAGTCGGACGCCGTGACGAGAATCTGCGAGCACGCCACGTCGTAGAGACTGAAGAGCGTCTCGTAGAGCGACATGAGCCCGATCTGGCCGGCCGCGGCCATCGCGCCCTTCTTCTTTTCCAACGCCAGCATTTGCTGGTTGCCCTGCACGTGCGTGCGCAGCGACGCCGACAAGAGGATCTGCTTGTTGAGCCGCTTGCGGCCAATGCCGACGGCGCCAGACGTCACGAGCAGCACCTCTTTGCCCTGCCGCTTGAGCGTGCAGATCTGCTCGACAATGGACGCGATGCGGCCGAGCGCCGGCTCGCCGTTGGTCGAGACCACGGACGTGCCCATCTTGATGACGATGCGCTGCGCGTGCTGCAGGTCGGCGCGCGTGATGGCGCGCGGGCGGTACGCCGGAGGGGACGCAAAGGGGGACGGCGCCGAGGAAGAGGACGAGCCCGACGGGTCCATGAGCATGCGGGGATACGTTGGCGCCATGGTGGATCGTGTTGGAAAAAAAAGATTTGTTGGATTTGTCGGACTTGTTGGCCGCCGAAAGAATTGGAGAATGAGCGGCCAACTTTGCCAACGTTGGTCACCGCGTCTAAATGGATCGCGCGAAGAAACAGATAGCGCCGAGAGACGCGTCAGACGTGTGGGCATCCACAAGCGAATTGCTTGAAGACCACGTGGGACAAGAAAGTGTTGGCCACACTATTAAGGGGCGGTCGGTGGCGCCAGTGACTTGATGAAAGTATAGTGTCTGCCCCAACCCTTATGGGTCGGTGGCCTGTGATGACCAACAGATGGTGAATATCCCCCTGCGCTCTGTGTTTTGGGCGGGCACGCCTGTTGTGTGACAAGACATGTAAAGGGGGTAGGTGAAAAAAATGGCTCCATAAAATATCTGAAGGTTTCTGAAGAAACTGGTTTGCGCATTTCAATGACTCCCAGGAAGTCAAAAATGGGAATGTAGCCATGTGTCGTTTCACGGATCCGCTCAAAGATACTTCTCCGTACCGGTGCTATTTGTATTCAGCGAGGTGATGCACAGGAATTTACAGGATGCTCTTTCTTGTCGTGCTAAACTTGGCTGGCTCAGGAGCGCGTGGGTCACAGTGGAGACCTACTCGGTTCTTGTCGGCCGTGGGGAGTCCTCCAGCCCCTGTTGATCACTTGGTGGCTCAGTTCTTGTGAGCGTTCCTCTCCACTGCCACTACGCTCGTGGCAATGAAGGGGCGTGGCAGCAGCCGCGTTCAGGTGCTGCAGCGCAAGCCGACGTTCGTGCAAGACGATCTCATCGTCAACTCCCGTGACGACGCGCAACAGCCGAGACTCTCCAAGAAGCGGAAGCAGTCGGAGGACATGGAGGTCATGGCGCGGAACGCACGAGGCCGGTTGAGTTCTGCGCGTGTGGCGCCCATTGAAACGAGTGCCCCGACCCTCACGCGTGTGGTTCCCATGCATGACACAAGTGAAGCTGACGCCCCCACAAAAGCGAACGCGCGGGGCAGCAGGTTACACCACGACTCGCTCGGCAGCCAGCGAGCCTCGCGACTAGGTACGCGCAGCGAACCACACACACATCGTCGCGTGATCCAGTACGGCGCTTCGCTCCCCGTCATTTTCGTACTCAGCGTCGCGATCGCTGTGAGCTACTTGCTGGCGATGCTCAAGTCGCAAGAGGTCGTTTGGCAGCCACAAGATCTCACGGGCGACAGGGAGTGGACGTCCACGACGCGCACGCATTTGGCACAGGCGCCAGTCGTCTTTTTCGATGACCTCTTCCGCGTCTCTACCATCAGTGAGGACACATCGGTCAGCGTCGCCTTTCTCAAGAAATATAGCGTCGCAATTGAAGCTAACCCGCAAAGCACAGCCTCGACCTTCAACGCGACGTGGCTCACGACCGACTACATCTTGCAGAACGGCTTTGCGGTCGCTGGCATCATGGCCGGGTCATTCGAAGGTTATGCCACGTGGCCGTGTGCACTGGTGCTGCCGCGCTATCCTGATTTACTGCACGACGTCTGCGCCGATGATCCCGTAGGTGGCTGGGTTTTCATCGAAATTTTCAATAACCTCGTGGCCACGACCTCGGAGAAGGCCTCGACGTACCTCTCGCTAGGCTACACACCCATGTCGCTCATGAGCACGCGTGTGTGGGCTGCCACACCGCCGAAGGTGACGCCGAATGGTGTCGTGCTTCACGGGTACAAGGAAGGCACGTACACGGAGCGTGCCTACTGGTTGCTCAAGACCGAGAGAGAGAATCTCTCGCTCGCTCGAGTCGTGTCGTGCGATCGTACGACCCAAAGCAACGCCCGTGAATGCGACCGCCTCGAGGGCGACAATGTATACATCCGCAACATCGCGAAGCGCGACTTTGAGCCGCCCAGTAAGTTGGACAAGATCAAAGTGTACGGACCGGCCTATGCCATGGGCAACTTTGAAGCGGCGGGCAAACTGTTTGTGCAGCTACCGGCGACCGCGATCATGATGACAAGCACGGGCTACTCGGCCACGACGCGATTCGGCACGATCATCCCGATCCGGCTCACGATCGCACGTGGCACGCTCATGACCGAGTCAAACGTGTACCAGGTCGCGAGCTGCACAAAGGCTGTGGGCAATGGCGTCGCGCTCGCGACAGTACAGCTCATCCTGCTCTGTCTTGTTGTCTACAATGCGATCGCCCACTGCCGCGCGCCCGACGATGTGGTCATGAGAGAGAGCCGTATCTTTGGATTCAAAAACCAAGTCACGATGGGCATGGTCGCACGGCGGCTAGGCACGTACAAGATCGTGTTCGTACAGCTCTGCGTCTACCATGGACTCAACGTCGGCTCCTATTTCTCGGCTTCGTACTACAACACCCAAAAGACCACTGACACGATCGCGTTTGGCGCCGAAGGGCTCCTTCTCGTGACTGTGAGCTCAGCACTACTGGACCAGTTGATCTTCTTTGAAAAGTACTCGAGCGTGCGTGAGACGCTCACGGTCATCGGCAGTGCCGCCAGCTACATCGTATACCTCTATCTCCAGTCGCGCTACTTCATCTCGATCGCTCAAGTGCAGGTCACGGAACTACCCATTTGTACGGGCGCCAATCAGTGCGTGATCGTCTATGGACACCATTTCTACGGTCTGGGATTGCTGCTTGCGCTGCTCGGGCCGGTAGCTGTCGTGGCACTGCCAGTCCACCGATTCGTGACACCAACGCGGTCGCAACGCCCTTCGGACCCCGTGGCAAGCGCAGAGCTCACATCGTTTGAAAAGTTTTGCTTGGGCATTGATGCGCGTCGGGAGTTTGGCTGCTTCGACCGTTCGACCGGCGTGACGCCCATCAGCATTGTCCACGCCGCGGGTTTTACCTACGTTGGCTCGTACCTCGTGCGAGTCAAGGACTATTACATGGTCGTGCTCGTGCGAAGGATGCCGCTGCTCATGGTCGAGTCCTGTGGACTCACGCTCACCATCTTCAAAATGCGCGACGGCCGCGTCGTGTCAGGGCAGCACATGGCGCTGGTGGCGGCATTCAAAGAATTTCGTGAAGCCAAGAATGGACACTACGTAGCCATTCGATGATCCTGTGAATAATCCCTAACATTATTTAACCTCCCACCGAAGCGAAGTGCATAGATTCACTGATGTCCTTCGCTTCGAGGCTCGTTTGATAGGTAGTCTTTCCTTTGGGGGCTGCCTCTTTCGATGTTTGCCCGCGACGTGACTCCTGCATCTGCACCGGTCGATATCTCAGCGAGCGTGATTTCCGTCCGTACCCCACGTTGCTGCGAGCATAGCGTGACGGTTGTGGTCCAAGAGAAAGCACAGGGAGTTATTATTATGTTAGGCCCCTCCCGTCACGGAGGGGCCTATCATAATAATAACTCCCTGTGCTTTCTCATTTTGCTGCTGGTAGGACTGGCGCACCATTAGGGCGCATGCCCATTCCCATAAAGATCTGCCTTCAACATCAACGAGTTCCTCACCCTTCGATATCCGGGTGGAGGTTTCGGTGCTATCCTGTTAACGCAAAGGTCGCGCACACCTGCAATGATCGTTTGGCGAACGTTGGAGACGGTGCTCGCAGCTCGATCGAAAGTGGGGTAATTTGAGTTTCAGCTCCTCTTGATCCGAATTTGGAGGTTGGGGTTCTCTGCGCCGGTGATCCGTGTGTGCCCACATCACGCGCCCGGCGAAACGAACCCGGACAAGGCAGGAAATGATCTAAAAGGACTCGTCATGGGCTGCTTGGCAGGAAATAGGGCCAGGTTCGAAACCCTGCTACCCAGTACGGCGCACTGCTTCCGTTACGTGGAACGGAAGCACAATCTCAGGAGGTGAAGGGAGGAGAACGACTTGGCAAACCTTTTCACAGAAGGAAGCAGGCACGACCGACCAGCCGCAGGGATGGGCCGACCCCGATACATAGATCTTCAAGAAGATTACGCCACTTTCGGATTTCAAGTGTCGAATTCGAACCCAGCACGCCAGTTGAAGAAGACCATTCTCCAACATAGGTATTATTGATACTTCTCTATGGTGGTACAGCAGAACATGAAGTCTCCCACAGTGTAATATTAATAATACGCACACTATTGCACCATTCCCGTTTGTATAGTAAGAAAGCGAATTTGGCGGGAGCAAATCTGCAGATCCACAGAGAGGTGACTGGATTATCGAATGGCTACATAATGTCCATAGTCCATTCTTGGCTTCACGAAAGTCTGTGAATGGTGTGCTGCCCATTGTGGACACGGTGAGTTGGAGTCCGCAGGACCCAACCTTCGAGAGCGACATCCTCACGACCAGGTAATAGTCCTTGACGAGCTGAAGGGACGGGCCAACGTAGGCTAGGCTCGCCGTGTGGACAATGATGGCGTCACGCCGCACCAGTGGTCAAAGCAGCCAAACTCGTGATGCGCTCGTGAGCGTCTCGATCTGTACACCAGTAATGGATTTAAGATGTGTATTCATTATGAGCAGCATACAGAATATCCACTGCTCCTGATTCAACAGGAGTCCTGAAACCTGGATCATTGAATGGCTACATAGTGTCCATTCTTGGCCTCACGGAATTCTTTGAATGCGGCCACCAGCGCCATGTGCTGCCCCGATACGACGCGGCCGTCGCGCATTTTGAAGACGGTGAGCGTGAGTCCGGAAGACTCGATCACAAAGAACGGCAGCCATCGCGTGAGCAAGACCATGTAATAGTCCTTGACTCGCACGAGGTACGAGCCAACGTAGGTGAAGCCCGCGGCGTGGACAATGCTGATGGGCGTCGCGCCGGTCGAGCGGTCGAAGGAGCCAAACTCGCGACGCGCATCAATGCCCAGACAGAATTGCTCAAACGACGTGAGCTTGTCGCTCGCCACGGGGTCCGAAGGGCGTTGCGACCGCGTCGGTGTCACGAAGCGGTGAAATGGCAGTGTCACGACGACGATTGGCACGAGCAACACGACCAGTAATCCCAGTGGATAGAAGTAGTGGCCGTGCATGACGATGCACTGATTGGCGCCCGCGCAAATGGGTAGTTCCGTGACCTGCACTTGCGAGATCGACATAAAGTACTTCGACTGCAGATAGAGGTACACGATGTAGCTGGCGGCACTGCCGATGACCGTGAGCGTCTCACGCACGCTCGAGTACCTCTCAAGGAAAAGGATCTGGTCGATCAACACCGAGCTCACAACTGTGAGCAGTAGCCCCTCGGCGCCGAAGGAGATCGTGTCGGTCATCTTCTGCGTGTTGTAGTACACGGCCGAGAAGTAGGTGCCGACGTTGAGTCCGTGGTAGACACAGAGCTGCACGAACACGATCTTGTACGTGCCCAGCCGCCGTGCGATCATGCCCATGGTGATGTCGTTTTTGAACCCGAAGATGCGGCTCTCTTTATCGGCCGCATCGATGGGGGCGCGGCAATGGGCGATCGCACTGTACACAATGAGACAGAGCAGGACGAGCTGCACGGTCGCGACTGCGAAGCCACTTCCCACAGCCTTGGTGCAGCTCGCGACCTGGTACAGGGTCGCTTCAATCTTGAGTGCACCATTTGTAATCGTGAGGCGCATCGGGATGGTGGTGCCGAAACGCGTCGTGGCCGAATAACCCGTGCTTGTCATCATGATCGCGGTCGCCGGCAGCTGCACAAACAGCTTCCCCGCCGCTTCAAAGTTCCCCAACGCGTACGCCGGGCCGTATACCTTGAGCTTGTCCAACTTGTTGGGCGGAACAAAGTCCCGCTTGGCGGCATTTCGAACGTAGATGTCTTCTCCTTCGAGACGGTCGCACTCGCGGGCGTTGCTTTGTGTCGTACGATCGCACGCCACGACAGGAGCGAGTGCGAGTTGGCCATGCTCCGTCTTCAGCAACCAGTGGGCGCGCTCCGTGTACGTGCCTTCCTTGTAACCGTGGAGCACGATACCGGTGGGCGTCACCGTGGGTGGCGTAGCAGCCCACACGCGCGTACTCATGAGCGCCATGGGCGTGTAGTCCAGCGAGAGGTACGTCGAGGCCTTCTCCGAGGTCGTGGCCACGAGATTGTTGTACATTTGGATAAAGATCCAACCGCCCACGGGGTCGGGGCACACTTCGCGAAACAGATTCGGATGGCGCGATAGCGCCAATGCACATGGCCATGTCGCCCACGCCTCAAATGCGCCGGCCATGATGCCGGCGTCCACAAAGCCGTTCTCCAAGATGAAGTCGGTCTTGAGCCACGTCGCGTTGAAGGTCGCGGCCGTGCTTTTGGGGTTGGCTTCGATCGCGACGCTGTATTTCTTGATGAGTGCGACGCTGACGGACGTGTCCTCGCCGATCGTCGAGGCGTTGAACAGTTCGTCGAAAAAGACGAGTGGCGCCTGCGCCAAATGACCGCGCGTCGTGGACGTCCACTCCTTGTCGCCCGTGAGATCTTGCGGCTGCCAGTCAGCGGTCTGAGGCTGGAGCATCGCTAGCAAGTAGCTCACGGCGATCGCGACGCTGAGCACGAAAATGACGGGGAGCGAAGCGCCGTACCGGATCACGCGGCGAGACGCGCGCGGCTGGACAAACTTGGAGAAGCTATTGGTGAGGGTCTTAACTGGGCTTTTACTCGCCGAGTCGTGAGGCAGCTTGGATACCGGCGTGGGGTCAGAGATCTTTTCCGCGAAGGCAACGACCTTCTCCGTGGTGGCAGCGACCTTCTCCGCGGAGGCAGCGACCTTTTCCGCAGTGGCGACTTCGTCACTCGTATCATGCACGGGCATCACACGCGTGTGAGTTGCCCCGTCAGCTTCTGTGGACGACATCGCTCCGCGCCTGGTATTGTCCAACTGTCACGATCCGTGTCGTGAACTTTGGAGATGCTGGGACGAATCGGGGAGGCCGATCGATGGGATTACCTGAGTGTATGAAGGCAAACCGAAGACTGAGTGAAGAGCAGGCGGCCATCTTCCTCAAAGGTTATTCTGTAGTTCAAGCATCCGTTACCTTGAAGCCGTAGAGACGAACGATTTAGTTCCATCTTCTTGGGTGAACATGAGACTGAACAATGGGATGGAGAATAATGGGGAGCTGCTATTTAGCTGTGAACAGCCCTGGTGGGGTTTTTCTCTACTGTAGAGTAATAATGCAGTATTCGGCATTAATAACCCTTCTCGACGCATGGCCTGCCGTGGTTCCCAAGCTTTGAGAATGCTTTCTCGAGTGCAAGGAAAAGCGCCATGGCGGAGGAGATCAGCATCAACTGTGCGTTTCCGCGGTGTGTACCGGTACATCCCCAACGCGACAATATCCATGGTTTGTGGTGCTTGCTGAGTGCCTAAAAATAAATAATAATTTTTATTCTGAATGAGCTTCCTAAATCCTACCTATTTACTATTTTAGCGACAGTGACTGGGACATGTCCTACTTGAGCCATGGGTGGCCAAGCACTTCCTCCATGCTCAGCCGCTCACGTGGGTCCACCTCCAGCATGCCGCAGATGAGGTCCTTGGCCTGGGCGCTCACCGTCATCCACTCAGGGTCGTCGAAGGAGAAGTCGCCACGCAGCGTCCGCTCCATGCTCTCTTCGTCCGAGGGCGACTGGAACGGCGCAAAGCCACAGAGCATCGTATACAGTACCGCGCCGGCACTGAACACATCCGCCGCAAAGGACACATCACCACTGTCCAGCACTTCAGGTGCCGCGTAGCCAATGGTGCAGCTCACGGTCGACTTGATGAGTCCGCTTGGGTCGGCCAAGAGTTGGGCCGAGCCGAAGTCGGCCAGCTTGATCGTCTCGGGGTTCATCGGTGACGATTGGAAGAGCAGATTCTCAGGCTTGATATCCAAGTGGACCACGTTCTGCTCGTGGATGTAGGCGATGGCGTCGGCGATGCGGCGAAAGAGTGCCTTGGCGGTCGTCTCATCCAGTGCGCCTTCCTTATGGATGTGTTCGAAGAGGTCCCCACCCGAGCAGTACTCGAGCACGAGGTATGCACGCTCCTGTTGACGGAACGAGTCATGGAGTGCGAGCACATTAGGGTGGCTGGAGAAGTTCGTGAGCAAGTGGTGGATGCGGATCTCCTGGCGGGCCGTGGCGATCAGATTCTTGGTGCTCGTGGCCATGGCCTTCATGATGGACGACGGCTGGCCCTGGTCGATCCAACTATAGCACTCAGCGAGCGTCGACGCGCCCGACTCAATAATAACTTGGCCAACGGTAAATTTGGAGATCCACGCCAAGAGGTCGATCGTGTCCTGCAGTCTCTTGGCCCACTGGTCTCGTTCCTGCTTGGTCTCGAACCGAAGCACCCACTTGTCCGAGTTGCAGCTCGTAGTCTTGGGCGTTGCCATCACAGCCTCATCTTCTATCCATTGCTTGGCTTGCTTGACGTCGACAGAGACAGCAGCGTCCGTGTTCTTGAACTCAATCTGGAGCTTGTTCTTGGGCAGCCGGTCAACCTTTGTGGCCGTCGTGAGGTAGACACGCTGGCGGATGACCCCGTTCTCTTGGCGAGAGTACTCAATGAACGGGTGCGAGCCCGTCTGGAGGCGTACGTGGCGCGGCACAAACACATTCATCCACGCCGCATGAGGGGTCTGCTTCCACACTCGGACATTATAAGAGGTGAACATCTTGGCGGGCGGCGATGGCAGCGGCGCGGCCTCATCACCCACGGGGAGCACGGCGTTGGTGGGCATCGAGAGCCGCTCGTCTCCTTCTTCAAAGACCGGGAGCGAGAGCCGAGAGTCCACGTGGGACGCGAGCGAGCGCGAGCGCGTGCGGTCGCGGGACCGCATGGACGACACGGAGCTGCGGCTCGTGTAGACCGACTCGATGTCATGGCTGCCGGTGGTGGAGGCGGGGCTGTGCGTCATGAAGGAGCCGCAGGTGCTGGCGCTGAGCCGCCGCTCCTTCCAGAGATCAAGGGGCGAAGCGAAGAGCGACTGGCCGCCCATGTTGCTTTCGCGTTGCGTTTCGGGTTGTGGCTAATGTTGGGGGTTTCCGGCTGTAAAATCGCCTTCCGCTCGAGAAGGATTTTTCGCGTATGGGAGAGGAAAATAAAGCGGATGGGACGTTTGGTCCACACCAGAAAACGCAGGTTGCGGGTAGGCGTTCGTTGCGCCTTCTCGTCAGCCACATGCACAGCGAACGCAACCGGCGATTTGTCGGGTTGTGGTTGGTTGATATTCGAAACGGGGTAGGGTCTGGGATTACCTTGAAGTCACCCCGGCCACTCACTGCAGTCTTCGCGTGAACAATTTCTGCAAAAGCGTGATTGCATCGTGTGCGGGGTCGTAATCTCGCCCCGTCTGTCTGTCCAACCATAAACAAACACTCCGGAGTGATGGTTTCTCACTGATGGCTGGTCGGTCGCCAACGAAAGCACACTACGAATCACCTGACTATGGACGGAGAGGTTTGCGGCCAACTGATGGGATGGCGCCGCCGAGGTGAGCCAAACACTGCAAATACGCTGTAATCATCGCCTGCACTCTGACCGAGGGGTTCAGAAGGCCTCATGGGCTTAGTCGTTTCGGTATTCACGTAGGAGTATTAGTATTCCTGTCCAGAAGAACGTTCGCGTCGATCAGCGAGCTGAACCGTGAACCCACACAATCGAAGGCGAAAGCAACTAAACCGCTTTAGGTGGCGGTTTCGCCATGCAAAAAGCTTCCACAGTAATGCGACCGCTCGGGGAACTGCAGTACAGTATCGAACAACTCTCGCCAGGCTTACGGTTGGTTTACGGCGGGCTTTGCGTGCATCTCCCCAATCAGCGCGTTATCACTGCGGCACTGATAATCTTCCTTGCGTGTTTTTTCGGCGCCTGCTCGCTCTTCCGATCTTGATGATGGCGAAGTTGTTGATGCCCCGTACACCGGGCCGTTGGATCCTGCATGGCGTTGAATCTGTCAGCTCGCAGGCAGTCACGAATGAATGGTCGGGCACTGACTTTGAGCGCCAAGGCGAGTCTCTACCTGAGAAGAGCCGTTTCTGCAGCGGGTTTACGGGCAATCTTCTAGCATAACCTTGAAGCTCTGGAGTGGGACCGAACTCCGGATCAATTGATGGTGCACACCTGCATGTTGATGACGCTCGCAAACATCAAGAATGATGGTTGTTGATTGCGTACGAATCTGAAGACCAACTGGACGACCAGCACTCGCTATCGGTACAGGGACGGGCCGCGGCATGTGACAGCGGCCGCAGGTGCGGTGCCAGACATGACTGGCACCGCGTCACTTGGCAATGTCACTTGGCAGTGCCAAGTTGGCACAGACACAGAACCACTTCACTGATCCGTCCAGTACAATATACCAGATCATTGTACCGGTATTTACGCGCTACCGGTACAATGCCACCTAGCGACAGCCGGATGACCGCAGCCGACGTTGAAGGGTTATTAATATCAAGAAAATTCTGGGCATGGGGAATAGCTTAGATGGATGGAGCACGCTGTCGGGTGACCGACTCGGGGGCCCTCGAGTCAATAGATTAATGGATTGAAGTGTACTAGTTGCAATACTTGTATCCTAGTAGGGCAACGGCTTCGCGCGCCGGCCAGTGGCTGAGCACTGCCTGGAGACCGACGAACAGTCCTTTTATTTTGCTTTGCTTGATTGCTGCTGGTGGGTCTGTGGGCGTAAGTCATAGCGGCCGACCACACAACTTGGGCGTCGCAAGAAGATCTGTCGATCGAGTCAAATCGAGAGTCGAAGTCTATTCAGGAGATGGTCAATGCGACTCTGGAGTCTAGAACGTATCCTCTAGTATAGCGGTGCGGACCCTGTCAAAGAGATCTTGCACCACCATCCACCAATCAACAGCCAGAGTACCAATCCTTGCGAGCGTGACATAATGGTGATATTATATTGGTACAGACGAATCTGGGTGCCTGAGAAGATATGGGTACAGAGAATCTCGACAGTTTTCCAACTTCAGGTGCCTGCATTTCGAAGTTCACCAGTGTCTATCGTATTTGTCGAGCAGGTCACACGGAGCTCGTGCTGCGCACCCAACGCCAACCATCGCTACGTCATCGATACATTCATGCGGGTCTAGATGAGTGTCTGTTCATGCTTGTCGTAGTGAAATGGTGTGTCCAATAACCACATCTTGTCCGAGACTTCATTGGGCTGGACACACGCGTGGAGTATGCACGTACGCGTACGGATTTCGGAGATCCTATCATTGTCGATGTTGCACGATTCACTGGGCTGTAGTGCTGTACCTCGTACCGTACTCGAAGCCTATACCTCATGTGTGTTGGCGCAGATACCACCCGAGGAGGTGGTCGACGTCAGTATTGGCGCTCTCCACGCATTCAATATAGGTGTGCTGTGGCCAGCAGCTCTTGCTTGCGGTAGCTTGAGTACTTTTACGGCGTCCTGACAGATTCGATCCCATGATAGGACGAAATGTCATGATATCACCTTTCAAGGGTGTAGCCATCTCAGCTGACTAGCATGTCCTGTCCGAATGGACGCGAGAGTCTCGGCACGGACCCCATGTCGTCAAGTTGACGAGTCATGGGTATGGATAGACCGCTACTACTACTGTAGTAGCCTGGACAGACCTCGAATACTCTGGATAGACGCCACTCTGTGGTTTTGGACAAAGAGCAGTTGATATTTTTCTTGGTTAGAGCCCATGACCTTTTTTTCGTTTGGAACACTGCGTCAAGTGAAGCAGCCCCGATCCTTTTCGGGGTCATACTCTCAGCTTGGAGACACATGACAATACACTGAACTGAGAAGATCCGACGAGAGCTTAGTTGCCCGGGTTCGTGGCCGGCGCATCGTAGACCTTGAGCAGCAGCTCACCATAGTCGCCGCTGGTCTCGCCCTTGATGCGGTCCTTGAGCGACATCTTGTACGCCTGCTCGTAGTTGCTGGCGAACGCGTTGAGGTAAGGGTGGTAGCGGACGAGGGCCGAGCTCAGGCTCTTCTCGTCGGTGCCGAGGCCCTTCATCGTGCTCTCAAAGTAGTCCGCGAGCAGCTCACGCGGCTCGAGGATCGAGCGGATGTGGAACACGAGGGCCCTCTCAGCGTCGCCCGAGAACTCGCCCTCAGCAGCGTTCTTGAGGCTGCTGTTGTACTTGCGCTGGTACACAGCGTTGATGTTCTGGACGTGCTTCGGCGGGCTCGAGAAGAGCACCTTGAGGAAGCCCTCCTCGTCCGTCCCCCACTTTCCTTCGCCGGCCTTGTAGAGCTTGTCGGCGTCCTCCTCGGCCTTGGCGTCCGTGTGGAACGACGACTTGTACTCGATGATCTGCGCCTGGAGCGCCGTCATGATGACCTTCTTGAAGTCACCGCCAAGCTCGTCGTCCAACACAACGGCGAGGTCCTTGCCCTGGGTGTCGTAGTACGTCTTGCGGAGGATTTGCATCTCCTCATTCGTGCGGCCCATAATAATGGGGTAGATGAGCTTCTCGTTCGTGCCAGCGCCAGCCGTCGCATACTTGATGATGTACGCCTCGGCTTCTGGGAGTGGCACAGCGAGCAGCTGCAGCAAAAAGCCAAAGTCGCCGCCGGCCTCGCTCTTGAGCAGCGCCTTGAGCTCTTCGTTGTAGAGCTCCTTGTAGCGGTACGCGATAAGCGCGCGGTCGTTGGGCGACTTGGTGCCCAGCACCTTAATGAGCGCCTTCTCGTCCGTGCCGAGACCCTTGCACGCCTTCCGGATTTCGTCACAGGCCGCGTCGATGGACGACGAGTAGTTGATCTTGATCTTGTTGTAGACGTCGAAGGCCGACGGCGGGTACAGGCTGAGGGTCGTCATCTTGGGTGGGGGAGGGCTTGAGTGGACTTGAGTTGCAGGAAGCGAATCGAAGAATGACAAATGGAGTGAGAAGGTTCAAGGGGGAGGGCAGAGGAGGGGATCCCCTGCCTTCCGCTCTGCCGAAGACTTCGTGCGTTCTTCTGTGTTGAGTCTCCTCCTCTGTTGCGGATCCACCCCCATCTGCCCATGCGCGTGGGTCGACAGCTTCCACTTGCCGTTGGGAATCTTCGTTTCCCATGACAAGCGAGCCAATCGTGACGGAAAGATCGCGGTGAAATAAATCAGGTGCGGGGTAAATTACGATCGGTGCTGGCGATAAATTCCCGTTTGCTCACGAAAGATTCGGATGTTGCACATCCGTGAACCCACATGGAACGAGAGAGAACCCAACGCGTCGCTCGAGTCACTTTCTCTATCGCAAAATGCCGGGTGGGTGCGGAGGGCAACTCCCGTGGGCAGAAATGATGCTCGTGGCATGGCAGCCTGCACTTTTTGTTTGCAACTGCCTGCGGTCCAGTATGGCGCCAGTGCGTTCTTCCACCGCGCCACGCGTCGCGCCCTGCGGGTACGACCAGATTGCCACGCTGAAAATGGCACAGGCGTGTGTTCAGGTCTACTGCTACTTTCCCACAAAATGCGCAGCGATCTCGCGTAGATATTACTACTAGTACCATGCAGCAATCAATGCTACAATAGTAAGTGAGGTGGTACTAGTACTACAGTGAACTTTTAATCGGACCTTGTGTGATCAACACTTTCCATCAACGCTGCATCTCACGTGACAGACCAATTCTTCTCTCTCTCTTGCTCGCTGCAGTAGTACGTGGCAGTAGCAACTCATCGTGCCATATCAAGTTGACATCTTCACGCAAAAGGAACGATCAACGCAGCATCTTTATTTCGTTTTTGAGACGACAGGCGAGACCACAATGGCGATACCTTTTTATTTTTTTTCTTTCAGAGGGGCGACTATTTTGGAGCACTCTCACACAGCCTGTGATCATGTTGCTGCGCTTTACGCGATCGAGCTCGACACCGGGGCGTCAAGGATGTGCATCATGAGGTCACGGAACTTGCCGCCGATCTCACTGTGGATGAGCTCGCGAAGCGAGATCTTGTAGTTCTTCTCGAACACCGGCTTGACGCGGGGGAGGTAGGCGTGGTAGCGCACGACCAGCATGGACAGCTTCTTCTCGTCCGTGCCAAAGCCCTTCATCGTGTTGTGGAGCTGCTCAGCGAGAAGCTCCCACGGCTCGAGCGCGAGGCGCACAAAGAACTTGAGCGCGCGTTCCGACGAGCCGCTGAACTCGGCCTCAATGGCCTTGACGAGACCGTGGCCGTACTTCTCCGTGTACTTCTCGTCCACAATCTTGATGTACTGCGGGGGCATGGCAAGCAGAGTCTTGACAAACGAACCGCTGTCCGTGCCCCACTTGCCCTCGCCAGCCTTGTAGATGGTCTCCACGTCCTCCTCGGCCTTGGCCGCCGTGTGGAACGAGCTCTTGTACTCCACAACCACGCCCTGCAGGGCCGTCATGAGGATCGTGTGGTAGTCGCCGCTCAGCTCGCCGTCCATCATGACGTTCAGGTCCTTCTCGTACTTGGTGAAGAAGGCCTTCTTGAGCACGTCGAGCTCCTCGCTCGTGCGGCCAAGGATGACCGGGTAGAGCAGGTTGTCGGTAGTGCCGACGCCAGCCATCGCGTGGTAGAGCACGTGCGACTCGGCGTCCGGGAGGCTCATCGAGATGAGCTGCAGCAAGTAGCCAAAGTCACCCGAGGTCTCGCTCTTGACGAGCTCACGCAGCGTCGTGTTGTACTTCTCCTTGTAGCGGTACGCGATGAGTGCGCGCTCGTCGGCCGACTTGGCGCCGAGAATGCTGACGAGCGCATCGTCGTCCGTGCCGATGCCAGCGCAAGCCTTGTGGATCTCATCACACGCCTCGTCAATGGCCGGGGAGAAGTGGAGCGTCTGCTTCTTGTACACGTCGAGGGCCGACTTGGGGTAGATAGTGATAACCACCATGGTTGCTGGGAGAGGAGAGGGGACGGTCGCTTGTGGGGGCTGCCGAGGAAATTGGAGAATGAAGAGGCTCGAGGCCGCAGCGCAACTGCGGCATAGAGGAGATCGTTAGAGGATGCCATTCCTTCCACCCACGGCTGCGTCAATCAGGTGGCCAGTCGAGGAGTTTCCAGCTGGGGATGATTCATGAAAGATACATTTCAGATATCCGTAATTTACGCGTCGGTATCTTTCGTCAAAGGCACAGGCAGCTTCAACGTCGTGGACGACAAGGAAAAAAATCGAACTGACGTGGGCTCCAAAACTGGAGCAAGCGTTTCAAAGGCCAGTCGCACGACAAATCAGCGCCGCAACGAGTTAAATAGACGCGCTTGATTGGATGGAAACAGAACCATCGGCACAGTAGGTATCTCAAAGACCTAGCCCGCTCCAACGTGTTCGGGTTAGACGGGTCAGAAACGCAAACCCAACTGAGTCATGCTTGCAAACCCGACCCAAGTAAACTGAACCTCTACCATTTCATACTACAACTGAGAGAGGTCAGAGTATAAACCTACACGAAATAGGTTTTATTACAACCATCTCCATTTCCTCCACATCAGCACAGGGAAGCCATGGCGGATTCACGCAAGGTGCCGATCGACATTGCCTACCGCAAGCTCCTGGGTGCGCTCTCCTCCTCATGAGAAGGTCTATTATATGGAGTGTCTAATTGTGCTTGGTCTTCCGGTGTCTGTGTCTTGTAGAGGCGCTCGTGGACCGCAAGATCGTGCCGGCCAAGTGGGCGGACCAGCACGCCCAGATCCGCGATGGGCTCGCGCTCTTGTACCCCGAACTCCCGGACAGCAGTGACGCGTTGGTCAAGTTCAAGCACAAGACGCCGACACCGGACGCGCTGACGTACTTTGACTGCAAGGCGCTGCTCGCGCTGCTCGAGGCGTCGCCCGAAGGCCAGCAGAAGAACTTTTTCGGCCAGTTCACGTCGCCGACGATCAAGAAATGGACGGCACTCGTGCGGCTTTATGAGAAGAACAACGTGTTCGCCGCCGAGGCCGCGCGCGTGGTCGCGCAGAACACGGCGTTTGAAATGTGGGCGAGATTATATGGCTGATTGCGAAAGGGACTCGTGCTCATTCTGTGAACTTGTTGGTGCAGCCCCTTCTTGAAGAAGACGATCCAACAAAACGACAAGCACGTTGCCGACAACAAGCGCAAGATCCTCGTACGTAACTGTTGGTAAATGCCAACGTTGGAAACTGTTGGCTTTACATTTGTTGTGGCGACTGGTAGGATCTGACCAAGAGCATCGCCGACTACAAGCGCAAGCTCGAGACGTCGTGCGCTGACATTGGTATTGCCGGTCACAGCTTCCGCGACGAGCTTCAGCGCCTCCCCTTGGAGCTGCCAACACTTTTCAAGGCTGTTGCCACGCAGATTTGCTCGGCAGAGGTGGAGACGGCGATCGAGTACCACGCGGCACTGCAGACGTATCTTCACAATTGTGAGGTGCCGCTCACTGCCTCCCAGGCAGTGCCGTCCACGACAGCAGACTCTTCATCCGGCAAAAAGGACAAGAAGAAGAAGAAAGAGAAGGCGACCACGGCGGCCGACGTGCTGGTCGTATCGGACGTGGAAGAATCGACGCCGGTTGCGTTCTTCACGGCGATCCAGGAGCTACGCGAGGCCAGCGACGTGGCCGTGGAAGAACCGCCCGCTTTCACGCTCGATTTTGAAGCAGACGTTGCTGAGATTGATTGGGATATCTCGGTCGAAAGCGGTGGTGGTGGAGACGAGGCTACGATCGACTGGGGCATCGATTCGGTACCGCAGGACGACCACACGGATGGCAGTGATGACAGCGTCGTCCAAGTTGAAAGCCAGGACACGGCCACCGTGGAGATTGACTGGGATATCTCGACTGAGGAGATCGTTGTGGGTGAGAGTGGGGAGGGAGTTGGCAGTATCGATGTGTCGGCGGGAGGCTTTACGATTGGTGGCGACTCGTTACTCACGGCGACGCTCGACAATGTCGAATCCACGTCGACGCGTGTGGGCTTACTAAGCACGAACGAGTTCCGCGGCCGCGTGCTGAACGATCTGCTCGAGCTTAAGGTGTTTCTGCAGCAGCGACGAGAGGAGCTCGCCGACAAGTCGACAGCAAATGTGGCGTTTGCGAGCCAATTCCACGGCACCTCTCGTGAGTTGATTAACGAGAGAGATGGAGATTGGAAAGCCAGAGGTGGCTGATATTTTCTATCTCTTGAATATTGTAGCACTGCTAGAGCACCAGAGCGATGAAAAGATCAAGGGGTACCTCAAAGCAGTAGAGGACGCGATCGCGCAACTCACCAACAAGCGCCTGCAGCAGCTCGTGCTCATCAAAACCTCGGAACGATACCTCGATCGCCACGTTGCGAGCCTGGAGATGCTCAATAAGCACATGGACAAGTGTGAGCGCGAGATAAAAACGCTTGAGGACAAGAATATGGACCTTATCGATGCGACCAGCCGTCTCCACCCACAAATCGAAGCGCTTGTCGCGACGACCAAGAAGCTCAAACGAGAGGTACGGGCATCATACTGCGTGTTCCTTTTTGCTGTACTGAGAGTTTACGGGTGTGTGGAAATTTTTGCAGTTGGAAGCGGCGCTGCCGCCGTTGTTCAAGGGGTATAAGGTGAATATCGTGGGCGACGTCAACAACCTGTAAACAGTGAGCGCGTGAGAGAAACAGAGACGTCCAATTTGAGTCAACAGTGCGGGGATGACGTGGGTTTTGAGTGTACTTGAGAACAGTGGGAGAAGCGAGTTTCGATTGCAATGCAGGGAAGGGCGCGACCGACCAACAAGACATCATATCAAAAGAGCAGCAGTCTATCCCAGCAAAACCACAGCCACGTCCGACGCTACTACCCTTCGATTTGGGTTGGGGTCTAGGTTATACGTTACTGCTCAAGATTGAGAGTCAAAGCACCGCCACGACGATTGCCGCCAAAGTCACCTGACACCTCGTCCCAAGAGTGTTCCCTAGCTGATATGACTGGTACGCGAGCTTGCAGTATGCGATGGAGGAATGGCTATGATGAACGTGGGTGGGTGTGGTGGAGCGGCTGACGGAGGCTTTTGTGCGATTGGTTTGAGCACAGGTGAGCGGAAGCCGACGCGCTTGTCGGCTTGGGGATTGGCTCGAGCTGACGATCGTTCCGGTCGGCCGTGAGCACGGCACTGTTGTGGTGACGAACGTGAGTGCGGAGACGATGGCGAAGGTGGTTTTCATGCGTTACTTGTCGAGGGCTGGATGGTGCCGGTTACATTGCGTAGGGTAAGTGAGGAATGATGCCACTGGGTATTGAGCCGGTGGGTGGCGCAGCGTGCCTACCGAGAGAAATGCATCAAGTCGTACTCCAGGTGACAAGAGAGAAAGAGAGAAACTAACCGTCAAGAGATGTAAAGAAGCATCTCCCCGACTTTTTGCAGGATTCAAACAGAGACATCAGCAAGATCACACGCGACCAAAACGAAAAGAGACTATTACTGTTGAGCAGTATGGACGTTACGACACGCATCATATCCCGGCTGGACTCTCAAGTTCGCTCACGCCGTCACCAAGAGACCAAGCATCGTGACCGACGCGGCAGTCGTCAGGATCGCCGACATCGTCATCATCTTGGGCGAACCCGAAGTCTCCGCTGGCTTGTCCGAATCCGATGGCTTTTCGGTCGCTGGCGTCTTGCTCTTCGTTTCGCCGACGTCGCCCGAATAGCTCGACCAGCCCGAGTGGGCCGCAATCGAATCCGGGAGGATCACCATGATCGTCGGCTGTCCCGGTGCGAGGTCCGTCGGAGCAGCACCCATCGACGGTGTCGCCGCAGCAGGGTCCGCTGGCGCTGGCGTGGCAGCATTCGCGCCGGCGGCACTGCCCGCGGCCGTCGTGTCAGCCTCGCCGACGCCGATGTTCTGCGTGTTTGCAGCACCCATCATGGGTACGCCACCAGCTCCGACGTTCTGGAAGTTCTGCGTGTTGCCCGCTCCCATCATGGGCATGCCACCAGTCCCGACGTTCTGGAAGTTTTGCGGGCCTGCCATCTGGCCATTCGCTGGGAATCCGTTGCCCTGCATGGGCATGCCTCCGCCAAACTGAGACGGGAAGCCGCCAGGGCCAGGGCGGAACTGACCTTGGCCATTGGCTGGTGGCATGTTCTGAAGACGGCGGTGGTGCGTCGGGGTCGCAGACGAACCGGTAGCAGCACAAGCGGCGAGGATGAAGGTGGCAACGGAGACGGTTTTCATGGTTGACGGCTAGTGCAGGATCGAAGGGAGGACAGTTGGGTTGCTGGTGGCTGGTGGTGGTGGCAAGGCAAGTTGCGGAATGAAGTTTTGCTCTTGAGGGCGGGGAAGCCCGTGGGCGCACGTATGCTGGTCGCTGCACAGAGACTATCTGTTACTTGATTGGAGAGGGGAGTGGAAGGGATGGTGATGTGAAGGACCACTCTGAGGGATTAGTTCTCTTGTCAAGATCGTGAATACTGACTGACCATCACGAAGAACAAGTTCTCTCCATTCGGGTCTCCGAGATCACGTTGAAGGCTCTAGCGTAGGTGGATAAAGAATGCTTCGAGAAGAATTGAGTTTGGAGGAAGAGAAAAGATGTATTCAAGTGATTTTAACGGAGGTGGTCTACCAAATTAAACGAAAGACAACGAAAACGACTGGCGATGCATCCGCGCGATTGCCTAGAGACCGAGTCCCACGACCGCCATCGAGACCGCGACAGCCGCCGCCGCGAGCTCGTTGAGGCGAGGCGACGTGGTCGCCGACGTCGGCGCATCGGCGGGCTTGTCGCTTGAAGGGCTCTTGACGTCACCAACGTCATCCGAGTAGCTCGACCAGCCCGAGCCAGCCACAAGGAAATCGGGGAGAATCACCATGATAGTCGGCTGGCCTGGGGCAATGCCGCCTGCTGCCGCCCCAGTGGTCGGGACGACCGCACCTGCTGAAGGCGACGTCGGCGGAGCCTCTGCTGGGGCCGTCGTAGCATCGGCTTCAGCGTTTATGGGCAAACCAGCAGCTCCTGGCTGGGCTTGCTCGTTGGGAAAGCTGGCTGGCTGTCCAGGCTGGAATCCAGTCCCCTCCTGCGGAGGCGCTGGTCCATTCGGGCGGAACGGGCCTGAGCGCGGACCAAGTTGAAGCTGGCGTTGCTGCGAGCTGGTGGCGGAGGAGAACGAACACGCCGACACAGCGGCTAGCGCAAACGCAAACGCGATGGTAGTGCTGAGGGGTGCGACAGTCTTCATGGAGACAGGCGTTCGCTTTGATTGGGAGGTGCTGCGTGTGAGACGGAAGGCAAAAGGTAGAGTGATAAGGTTGCTCGGGGGACCCGTGGTTTTGGTGGCATGGCCAGGCATCACCGCAGCATTCTCTTTTTTCAGTCGACAGTACGTCTCTCCATCCATCCATCCATCCATCGCTCTGCCACCACTTCAATCATAGTGCACATAAAACGGGCAAGACAAATGATAGGTGGATGAATTAGAGATCAACACAATACCCGGTACGACGGCCCAATGTGGCAGCATTTAGTAGCCATGGCCCTGCTGCGGTGGGTACCCAGGCTGGCCATGAGGCGGGTAACCCTGTGGTGGGTAGCCCTGCTGCGGCGGGTACCCAGGTTGGCCCTGAGGGGGGTACCCCGGCTGGGCAAATCCTTGCTGGGGCGGGTACCCGGGTTGGCCCTGGGGAGGATAGCCCTGAGGAGGGTAACCGGGCTGACCCTGCGGCGGATAGCCCTGCTGGGGAGGGTATCCTGGCTGGCCCTGAGGAGGGTAACCAGGCTGACCCTGCGGCGGATAGCCCTGCTGGGGAGGGTACCCGTGCTGACCCTGCGGTGGGTAGCCTGGCTGGGCAGGCGGGTAGCCAGGTGCCGCACCGTGCTGCTGCGGTGGTGGGTATCCAGGAGCCTGCTGCGGAGGGTAGCCCGCCGGTGCCGCCTGCGGAGGGTAACCAGGCTGACCCGGGTGAGCCTGCGGTGGGTAACCCGGCTGACCCGGAGCCGGGGCGGGGTACCCTCCTGGGGCAGCAGCCGGCGCGCCTGGTGCCTGGCCGTGTGGCGCCGCGTATCCTGGCTGAGGGGCTCCTGGCGCCGGAGCAGCGCCAGGCACGGCACCAGGAGCACCAGGAGCAGCAGCGGCACCGGGAACCGGCGCACCCTTAGGTCGCACCGCATCCTGCGGCGCATCGTACAGCTGCAGTGCAAGCTTACGGTAGTCGCCGCTGATCTCGCCGTGGATGCGGTCGCGCAGCTCCTTGCCGTACAGCCTCTTGTATGCCTCCTTGACCTGGGGCAGCACGCCGTGGTACCGCACGAGCGCCGTCGAGAGCCCCGTCTCGTCCGTGCCGAATCCCTTCATGGTCTTCTCAAACACCTCGGCGATCGTCGGGAACGGATCCATGACGCTCTTGACTAGAGATTCAAACAGCTACATGTCAGTTGATGCATACGGACTATGCACCCTCGTGCTCGAAACGTACCGAGATACTGGAGCGCCTTCTTGGCGTCGCCGCTAAACTCCTTGTCCACGGCCTTGGCAATGTTGTTGTTGTACTTGCGCACGTACGCGTCGTCCATGAGCTTGAGGAACGGACCGGGCGCCGCCACGAGAATCCCGATAAACACTTCTTCGTTCGTGCCCAGGCGGCCCTGGCCGGCCTTGTACAGCTTGATGGCTTCTTCCTCGGCCTTGGCGGCCGTGTGGAACGTCGGGTTGAACGGCACTTGCTGCGACTGGAGCATGGCCATGACGACCTTGCGCAGGTCGCCGCTGAGCTCGGAGCTCAGCGTGACGGCCAGGTCCTTGTTGAAGAGGCGAAAGTACGTCTTCTTGAGAATGTCCATTTCTTCGTTCGTGCGGCCCGAGATGATCTGCACGACCTGGTTCTCGTTCGTGCCAACCCCCTTGGTGGCGTCGCGCAGCAGCGTCGCCTCGGTCTCGTGGAGCGGCGTCGAGATCATGCGCAGCAAGCGCCCAAAGTCTCCGGACGTCTCGCTCTTCATGAGGTCCGTGAGCTTCTTGCGGTGGAGCTCCTGGTACCGCAGCGCAATGAGCGTGCGCGTCTCGGGCGACTTGGAGCCGAGCACCGTGATGAGCGCCTGCTCGTCCGTGCCGAAGCCCTTGGTGGCCGCGACGATCTGGACGACGGCCTCGTCCACGTGCGGCGGGTACTGGATCTGCATGCCGTGGAAGGCGTCATGCGACGAGCGCGGGTAGAGCTCGACGGCCATGGTGCCTGGGGGAGGGGAGACCGCTGGGGGGGGGAGGGGAGAGGAGGGGAGAAGAGTTTCAGGGGAGAAGGAAAAGTGAGGGGGCTCCTGCCAGAGGAGTCCGTGGGTTTCAAGTCGTGGGTTCAAGTTCGATTCTCGCAGATCCAGAGGAGCCAGAAAAAATCAGGACAGAATGTACCTACACAGTCTAGATTTGGTGGATTGTGAATCATATCTGTCTATTTCGGAAAATATTGTATACAGAATCCGGCAGTATTGTAAATATTTTGGATTCAACGAAAGTCGACTCGTCTTTGGATTTGTGTCACAGGTGAGATCTTTGGGGATTTAGACAGGACGGCACTCCGCTTTGACTGAAATTCGACGCCTTTCACATCAAAGCAAGCAAGATATGATGCGACCCAATCAAGCTACTGCCGACTGAAGCGAAGGTCGCTTAGTACCCACGAGGCGGGTAGCCAGGGTAGCCCTGTGCGGGCGGGTACTGACCCTGGGGCGGGTACTGTCCCTGTGGTGGGTACGCAGGAGGGTACTGGCCGTGCTGTTGCGGAGCATAGCCTGGCTGAGCCGGTGGGTACTGGCCCTGCGGTGGGTACCCCGGTTGAGCGTGCTGAGGTGGATACCCGGGCTGCGCTGGAGGGTATCCTGGCTGTGCTGGAGGGTACCCTGGCTGAGCTGGAGGGTACTGGCCCTGTGGAGGATAGCCCGGTTGAGCAGGCGGGTAACCTGGCTGGGGCGGAGCTTGCTGCTGGGGCGGGTATCCGTAGGGCTGAGC
>JAADXL010000166.1:0-48800 GCA_023337755.1 Pythium aristosporum
CGGTGTAGGAGCAGGCGTCGGAGCAGGCGTAGGCGCTGGCGTCGGAGCAGGCGTTGGCTTTGGCGTTGGGGCAGGCGGTGTGAACTGGTTCGGCACGTTCGGGTTGGCGTTTTGTGTCGGCTTGTCCATTGGAGGAGCTACTGGCTGCCCACCCACAGCGGCAGGCTTGTTCGGGTTGTCAATGAAGCCTGGGTTGACGGCGCCGGCGCTGTACAGGTCGCCCTGGAACGCAGGGTTCGCAGCGTCGATCTGGAGAGCGCCGACCGACACAAGTGCCGCGATCCACATGAGCTTCGTGACGAATACCATTGTTCGTAAAGCTATCAGCCAAGTTCTGGTGGCGACTGTGGACTTTGAGGTGTGGACCGGGAATTGAAAAGTGAGTACTCTCGAAGCGTTCGACTGACTGTTGCTGGGCCCGGTATTTCGAAGTACGGTACTCGTATTACTGGTTTGTGAAAAGTCATTGCAGGGTCGCTGCCGGAGATATTGTCCATCCAGCTGCTTATGCGTCAAGGATCGAAACTAGAATCAAGGGGTGTGTTTCTCTTAGAGAGGCGCCACGTTGGCTACACATCGCCGTCAGGTACTGTACACTGTATTATCCACGACTTGACCGATATCAATCGATGCAACTGGTGACATTCTGGTCATACAGTTAGGCAAACAGTTGCCTCACCCGGGTATTAGTTGATTTCCCTTTGGTGAAACTAGTGTGGAGACTCCGACTTCCAATCGATTCACAGTTTGTCATCCAACATGGAGTGCAGGTTCTTTACTGGAGACGTGCATAAAATGAGAGACTGTACCCATTTCCACTCGACAGCTGCTTGTATCGTCAGAGTGTACCAATCCTGTGGTACTCCTTTCATAAACTCTTTAATTGGCTAAAATATGCTATGATTTTGTCCAATGGGAACAAATGTCTAGTTTTGCAATTCCTGAAAATCCAAACAAGGAGCGCAACGCCAACGTCACCATTGCCATCCAGGTCTCGAGCCGTGGGCCTCCATCGCACGGCCGCCGAGCTCTTCCCCCCTCCCGTACCCCCTCCTTCCGAACGTCTCTGTGAATATGGCATCAAGCGCGGGCATTCACGAGGCGCTGCGCAAGTTTGACGCGTTCTTCGCGGCGAGCGACGTCGACACGCGCGTGCGGCTCCAAAAGGCACTCGATGTGATCCACCGCGCGGTTGACATTTTCGGGCTCGAGGGCGTCTGCTTCAGCTTCAACGGCGGCAAGGACTCGACTGTCGTGCTCCACTTGCTGCGTATCGTGATCGCAAAGCGCGTGCTTCAAGACGAAACGCTGGCGATCGTGGCGGAAAAGGAACAATCGAGTGCCACCACGACGGTGACGTCGCCCCGCCAGAACTTTGTGAGCGTCGACGTGCTGGCTGCGGCAGAGCTCGAGAGACGCGTCCAAGAGGCGATTGCAAAACTGCCAGTCATGTATTTCGACTCGCACGACCAGTTCCCCGAAGTGCGCGAGTTTATCGAAGTCTGCATTGCCAAGTGAGCTCCCCATTTTTATTTTAATTACTCTCTCCCCCGTTCAACTACTCACGCGGCTGCCCTCGGTATTAGGTTTGGACTCAACTGCCACGTTTACAAGTGCTCGTTTGTGGAGGGGGTCAAAGACATGCTGGACAAGCTCAAGATCAAGGGCATTTACATGGGCGTGCGTGGGGGCGATCCGCACACGGAGAACATGGAGCACTTTGACCCGAGCTCACCCGGCTGGCCGGCGTTCCTGCGCGTGAATCCGATCTTGAAATGGACGTACGAGGACGTGTGGGACTTCCTGCGGCAGTGCGACTTGGAGTATTGTGGTCTGTACGATCACGGGTACACGTCGCTGGGCAACATTTACGACACGGTGCAAAACCCCGCGCTGTGGGTCAAGGGCGAGAACGGCGCCGAAGGGCACTACCTGCCGGCCTATGCACTCAAGGATGGCCACTCGGAACGCTGCGGACGCCAGAAGAGAGCACACACGTCCTCCAAGCAGTGAGTGGAGCTTCATTCAGTTTCAAGACCCCAAGCCACTCGCATATTGAAAATAGACTCTTTCCATTTCCTTATGCGAGTGCATCAACCGGAAAAGATCAATACCTTCTGCGTGGTGGAGAGCGATCGCGGGAGTCGGAACGTCCGCGGCGGCGTGGTGGGGATCGTCGGCTACTGCCGCGGTTACTCTGGTCCTTCTCCACAGAGCGTGAGCGTGAACGACGGCGTCCACGCGATCGGGATCGCGAGCGAGAACGGCGGGGTGCCACATAGTCACGACGACGACGGCGGTCACGGCTGGGCGATCGGGAGTCCGCGCGACGGTCTCCACGACGCGGTGGAGGGGACCGCGAGTCAGACCGCGATGGTGAGCGAGACGACGCCGAGGACGAGACTGAACTACGGCTTCGGTCTCTCCTTTCCTTACTGCGTCCACGAGTCTCAGCCTCGTAGCGATCCACATGCCTACCGACCTCCCGATCTGATCGCTCCTGCTTTTGTCTCTTCTTCTCGCGTTTCTTCTCTTTCTTCTTCTCCTTCTTGAGTTTTTTCTCTTTCTTCTTGAGCTTTTTCATTGCCTTTTTCATCGCCTTCTCCTCCGTCCTTCCGCTCGCCTCTGCAGCCGCGACAGATCCACGCAGCGCGTAAATGTCTTGATCTGCCCGTCCGGTTGCGAGATCGTCCTGGTACTTTTCCGCGAGCGTTTTCTTGGGTTTCGTATCAAATTCTTGCGGCACCGGCGCCGCGCCGAGCCCTTCGACGCGCTCGCCGTCCAGGCCATCGCGGTCGGACGCGCCTCGCTTCAGCAGCTCCTTCATCTCTGCTGCGTCCAGTTGTCCTGTCGGCTCCGCGCGCCTCTTAGGTGCAATTCCCCTGTGATGCATGCATTCGATGATGAGTTCGTTCACACAGGTAGTGGGGGGCACTATTGAAGTGGGACGTACAATGCCTGGTCCATGAGCTCCCGGTCGCGTTGCTTCGCGAGCGCGATCTCGTCCTGGAGCGCGGCCGCGCGATCGTCCTTGTTGAGCTTGTTGTACCACGTGAGGTCCTTTCCCTTTTGCCAGCGACCCACGGGCGCCTGCACCGAGTGGCCCAAGTAGTTCTCACGGTACTTGTCGTTCTTGACGTCCTCCCATTTGAACTCTACAGCGCCCACATTCAGATCGAGTTAACATCGAGACGCAATCACCATAACCACGCGACATGTAATACGCACGGTCGGCGCCACCGCGCGTGCCGCCCTGGCGATAGTTCGTCGGGCCAAAGCTCATTTTCGCGTGTGCACGTTCTTCATCCAATGGGTGGACGTAAATAGTGTGGTACACACAATGTTACGTTCGAGATAGAGTGGTGAACCTAAAATTGGGCAAAATGAAGTCAACCAAGAAAAACTCGAAGGACTTTTCGGCATCCTGGTGGATCTTCTCGGCAGATCCACGAAAGCAATGAAGAACGGCTCGCGCAAGAACGCCGCGGCAGTAGGCAATGGTGTGATGGGTGGCGCGAGCGGCGGCTCGGCACTACCCGCAAGTGGCGGTATCTTCGCTGGTTCCGCCTCGAGCGGCAATGGCGCGCTCGGTCCCTTGAACAACTACAGCACGTTCGACGGCTCGGATTCGGTGCGTTTGCTTGGACGAGATTTTCACAAGCGTTGAGTGTATCGAAAGACTAACCACGCGCTTCGCTTGTCGCTCAGAGTGTCCAGCAGTTGTTGCGCACATCGGACCGCATTGAGCAGTCCAAGAAAGTGCTCACCGACTCGGAGGAAGTCGCGCGCAACGTGTTGGTGGACTTGGAACTACAGCGCTCGCAGCTCCAAGACATGAAAGGGATGGTCCACGACACGACCAGCATGACGAGCGAGGTCAAGACGTTGCTCCAGAAGATCGCCGACCGCTCGTACCGCCGCAAAGTCTTTCTCTGGTTTATCATCGTGTGCCTCGCGATCACCGACATTACGGTCTTCTATCTATTGTTCATTCGTCACCGCTAGGGACCTCTATAACAATGTGTAGAGAGGCCCAGTATGTAACTGTGCGCTGTTGGCACTCATGGAGGAAAATACAGCATAGTGATGTGTACCTCTTTGCCGCTCTCTCTCTCTCTCTCTTGAATTATGGGGAAACACGCTATTCTTTCTGTAAGTAGTTTACTCCTCGGGCGAAGGGGCCTTGGAGCCCATGTTCTTGCCGGCGCGCATGACCTCGTCCACAAGCAGCAGCTGCGATGCCAGCGTCGTGGCCAAGTGGATGAACTGACGCTTGACGCGGTAGTTGTCCCAAATCCCTTCCTGCGCAGGCAGCATCGGCTCGCCCGTGTACAGGTCTAGCCCAATGGCCTCGCCGGAATTTACGAGTTCTTCCTGGACCGCGATCAGCGTGTCTTGCACATCCAGCCCCGAGTTCTCGGCGAGCACCTTCGGGATCACGAGCAGCGCATCGGCAAATGCCTGCACGCCGAGCTTCGGTCGGCCCTTGACCTGCGCCTTGTGCTTGATCAACGCCTCGTGGGCCGCCAGCTCAAACGCCCCGGCACCGGGCACGACGCCTTGGTCTTCAATGGCGTTGTTGACAGCACGGATGCCGTCACGGACGGCGTCCTTGATCTGTGCGATCGTGTGCTCGTTCGGACCCTTGATCAAGATCGTGCACGACTGTGGGTGCTTCACGTCCTCGACAAACGTATACTTCTCCTCGCCCAACGTCTGTTCGTAGACCTTGCCGGCAAATCCCAGCATCGACTCGTCCATGTCTTCGGTCGAGTTGATGGGCATGCCGCCACACGCGAGCGTGAGCCGCTCCATGTTGCGGCGCTTGGCACGGCGCAGAGCCAGGATGCCTTCCTTCGCGAGCATGTCGAGCGAGAGCGGGTCAATGCCCTTTTGGTTGACAATCACAAAGCTCTTGCCATTCTCCTCTGTGCACAGCGACCGCTTGAGCTCAATAATCTGCTTGACCTTGTCGTCCGTGAAGCGGCGCTCGGCCTCGACCATCTTCTCGCGCTGTTCGGCGCTGTTGTAAAAGAAACCCGAGTTGACTTCGCTCTTTTCGTACTCGAGCGAGACGTTGCACGTCATAATGTAGCAGTTCTCGAGCGACGCCGGCATGTCCGGGTGGCGCGAGCCGTGGTCCATGACGAGGCCCTTGACGAGCCGCGTGTCGCTCGAGCTCTGGTGGAGCATCTATAAAATGGTTGTAAGGTAGGTGAGTCGCCACAGCATAACCGAAATGGAGTCACGGATGGCGGGCAACGTACGTGCATGATCTCAATCATGAACAAATCCAGCGGACGCCCCGGCACAGCGATCGTGAGCACGGCGTCCGTGACGATCTCAGTGAGCTGGTCGGCAAGCCTCTGGTCGAGCTTTGTGCGCAGCGACGTGCGTGCGACCGAGCACAGCAGCTCACGGTCCTTGAGAATCTCGGGCATCGGCGTCTTGAGCGTGTCCAGCACGCGCAGTGCCTCGTCCTTAGCGAGTTCAAAGCCCTCCGCCAGCACACGCGGGTGGAGCCCGTCGGCGAGGTACCGCTCAGCGTGCTTCAGCAGCTCGCCGATGAAGAGCACGGTCGAGGTCGTGCCGTCGCCCTGCAAAATTCAATTATTCCTCATGAGTTGCCTGTGGTAGAGTTCTGTTTTCGCAGCCGTTTACAAGCCGTACCGTGACATCGTCCTGCGCGGTCGCGGCACGTGCAATCAGCGCCGCCGTCGGGTGCTGGATCTGCATCTCGTGGAGAAGCACGTTGCCGTCCTTCGTGAGCTTGATTTGGCCAGCGCCGCCCACAAGCATCTTGAGCGTACCACGGGGACCTGCAGGTGCGCACAGAGCGTTGAATCCACTTGCTCAATCGTAGCTATTGGTGGCTAGGTACGCACGCACCAAGGTTCGACTTGAGCACGCCCTGGAGTCCCTTGGCGGCGCTCACGTTGACCATCAGCGCCTGGGACTTGGCGACGATCTCGGCGTTCGGGTTCATGCTGCGCACGCTCGCCATATTGCCTGCGGGGGTTCGGGAGGGGGAGAGATCCTGCTTTTTCCAGATTTGCGTTTCCGTCAAGGTCACCAGCGATTTTGCATCAAGGTAATTTACGGTGGAAAAGTATCCTGTCTCAGACTCAGATGAATTCTAACGGTTGTGTTGGGACAAAAAGACAGCATCATACGGTAATTTACGATTCGAAGTAATCAAATCCACCGCAAGTAATTTTCTTTGTGAGCAGTGAAGGCCCGATCTGTGGCTCCAAGTTGCGCAAAAATTACCACCAGCTATTGTGATTTTTGCGATTCTAGTCAATTAGAGTCGCGCTGCTTATGGAAAAGTTGAGAATCAACACTGGGATTTCAGAACTTGCCATCATGCCACAAGTCTTGTTGTTGTTGAACTGCGTTCCATTGGTTTCTCGTTATAGAGCCCATGGTGCTACGTGCTCTAGACTGACGCCTAGATACTATCTTTCTAGACGGGGTGCATCTGGATGCTTCCTTTGATGACGCGATGTTGCTGGAGGACCTGGTCTACTGCCTCTCCAAAGCAACCACGCGTGCCAAGGCACCAGATTGAGTATAAAACGATCGAGCCGAATACTGGGTTGAGACAGGCTACGCATCGGTTGCGTGTGGCTTGATCGCTGAGGAGCGAGCATCGACCACACTCGGGTAAACTCCTTCACGCCCTGCTCGTGCAGGGCGTTATCGCTGGGCCTTCATGTCGCCGAGCAGGCGACAGCTTCGCGTTCGGTTTACTCTTCTGCGCCGAGACGCCGAGACGTCCAGATTCTGTGCGAGTCGGAGCCTTTTCCTGGTGCTCTACTACTCGTCTCCAGTGTTGTCGCTTTCTGCCGCACCTTTATGCACTTGTGAGAGCACGTAAACACCGGTGCGCAGTGGTATTATAAACAGAGCGACTGGAGTTGAAATACGATCAATTGATTGTACTGACAGATAAATAGGGGTGATTCAAAGTCTAACTGGAGGTGTCGTGCAGCAGCTCCTCGATATCACTATCGTCGAAAGTGACGTCTGCAACACGTTGCTTCTCCTGCTCTTCAGCGACGAAGCGGTTGGCCTCGTCTTCGAGAAGTGTGTCCATAGCTTGATCCTCTGTCGTGGTGCTGGATCCTCCGAGCACGAACGATTCCGTCTCGTTCACACGACGACGCACCACTCGCTGTGACTCGAGGTGGGGCGAGCGTGGGCGGACGCGGGATGATCGGGCGACGTCATCTTCAGCTTCCGGTTCCTGCGTCGCGGCCGCCGGTACAGAGGTCGGAGTTGAGTTCTCGGTCGCCACAGGCTTGGCTGAGCTGCTTTCTTCCGTGGGCAGCGTGTACCGACAAGTCGGACACACGTTGTGTTCCAAAAGCCACTTCATACCGCACTCGTTGTGGAACTGGTGGCCGCACGGCAGCGGCAGAACCTGGTCGTTCTCTTCGTAGTCGCACAGGCAGATAGAGCAATCTGTGCACTTTTCATCCT
This sequence comes from Pythium aristosporum, assembly GCA_023337755.1. Taxonomy (NCBI): domain Eukaryota; phylum Oomycota; class Peronosporomycetes; order Pythiales; family Pythiaceae; genus Pythium; species Pythium aristosporum. The sequence continues at coordinate 7,486 of JAADXL010000166.1, forward strand.
TCTTCATCTTGTCCGTCCACGTCTTGAGTGGGATCTTGTCCAAAAACGTCTTGCTCGTTGGAGGTGGGCCTTGCTGTTGGTTCTGGGTGCGCATGAACAGTTCGTGAAGCTGCCGTTCAAAACCGCCGGCACCGCCGAAGAGTCCCGGTGTCATAAGGATCGGTAGACCGCCCATGACAGGAATGCCCATGACGGAGCTCGCAATGTACTCGGGTGTCGGACTGACGGCCAACCGCGAGCCGTCATCGAACTGGAGCCAAAGAGTGACGGGCGGCGGGCGCGGCACGAACGTGATCGTCGGCTGGGGCGCCGCTGGGGCTTCTGCTTGGGGTGACGCCATTTGGTCCGTTGGTAGTTGGGGGTGTTGTGTCGCTGCGTGTATCGCTGAACTTTGTGAACTGAGATCGCAGTGACCAGATGAAGCATCGCATGTCCGCACATCGGAACAACCCCAAAGGTCTCCGCAATCTCGAGTCCAGGAAAGTGCAGCACGATCGGTAGACGATCTTTTGATTGGCTCAAAACAAATTTTCTAAACCAATCGACGTCGGTCAATCTTTGTTCCACGCATTTGATTTGTTAAAATACGATTCCGTTCCAGAAATTTCGAGATTGTGGGCCGCTGATTGGGTGGGACGCCCGACGTTCTAGAAATACCTTCGAGATTTGTGGAGCAATCGACCCAGACAGCGAAGAACAGGTGACAAGAACACGAAACAATTCTGTCTCACCCTTGGGGTGGGTCACCCACTGGGTGGAGATTGCGTCAGCTGAGGGCCATAATCGTACTTAACACGTAGCACCCGGTACACTCAGGACCTCGCACTTCAAGTCGTTGGGGAAATCTTCAAGATGGCTCGCGCGATGCGAGTTGTCGGCGTCGGCATCGCGACGATCGACGTCATCCAGGAGGTCGACGCGTATCCAGAAGGTATGGACCCAGATTCGCGTGGATTGCACGTCGTTTGGGGTGTGAATTGATGGGCTTCTCGCTTTCGGCAGAGGACACGAAGGTAGGAAGCGGCACCGCAAACACGACCCGCGGTTGTTTCATTGTTTAAATCCTTGGCAGATTCGAGCGCTTGCATCGAGAAAAACGAGGTGTGGATGCCATGGAGCCAGTACTATGGGGGAATTTGATTTGCTAATGATGCGGGATATTGTGGGGTCTACGATAGAGGCGGCAATGCCACCAACGCATTGGTATCGACGCTTGCCCTTCAAGTCAAAATCCCCCACGCTGCTAGCTCATGCTCCTCATGTAAAAAAACAGGCAATCAGTGCACAGTTTGGATGCGCCTGCCATTGGCTTGGAACGATGACAGATCCGTCGCGGGATGGTGACGCGGCGTTTGTCGTGAAGAACCTGCAGTCTTTTGGGGTGGATGCCGGTGCTGCCACTGTTGTCGCGAGCGGCGCCATGCCCGTCTCGGTATATTCACATATCCATGGCGTCGTGTAACGTTAGTTGAGGCGTCGATTGACGGATGCTGTTCTATTGATGCAGTACATTCTAGACAGCAAGGCAACGGGCTCGCGGACGATCATCCACCATCGCGACTTGTCCGAGCTCAGCGTTGCCTCGTTCTGCGAGGGCTACAGCGCGATCAAGAGTTCCGCTGCGGCCAGTGACCACCCCAGCGGTCTCTGGGTCCACTTTGAAGGTCGTAACCTTTCGAACGTGGAAGAGATGGTGCAGTTTCTGCGTTCCAGTGGGGACAGCGTCGCTGTCTCCCTCGAGATTGAAGCGCACCGCAACGACTGGGATCATATTCAACGGTGTGTTTCTTGCAATTGGCAATGATTGGCGTAGCTTGGCTCACGCAACTCCAACGGAAATGGAGCCTGTAGACTGCTCAAACTTGCCGACGTCGTCTTCGTGTCGAAAGACTATATCCGCAAGAAGCTCGAGCTGGCCGGTGCGGCGGAATTCTTCAAGACGCTTCGAGCGTTGTGGCAGGACGACTGGCGACCGCGCGCGATTGTTTGTCCGTGGGGAGCGGATGGCGTGTACTACATGGACGGGGCCACACACGCGGAGCACCATGCGGCTACAACGTCACTAGACCAGACCGTGGACTCGGTTGGCGCGGGGGATACATTTATCGGCACGGCGCTTGCGGCATTTGCTCACAGCGTTCCGCTGCACGACACCGCCCGTGTCGCTTGTCGAGTCGCGACAGCGAAATGTGGACAACACGGGTTTCGACTATCCAGTGAGTTGCGCGACGAGGTGGTGTCCCTGCTTCAGACGCACGGGCAATGCGGATGAACAAGGACGATACGAATTGCATTCTCTTACCACATCGATTTGTCTATCCCCGATCTAATTATCACAGCGTGGTCGTCACTTTGTCTACGCCAGTACCGGCAGACGTCTCGACCCCGTTCAACTCGACAGCCGATAAAGCGGTGTCAAGTGGCGTGTGGCCATTTCCAGCCGGGATGTCGTGATGCTGGGTGGCCACTGTTGGCACGGAGACGCCTCCTTGTTCATCAGTACTCTGCACAACGCCCACAGCGTGGGCTTCCGTGGGAATCGTCCCCGGTGGAGCTACTGTCAGCCGACTCTTCATCTGCTGGAAAAATGACGGAGGCGGTTCGTCGCTGCCACTACTCCCCGTCTCATCATTGGCACTCGCGTGGGTTGAAGGACTCTCTGCAGCGGTGGACCCGAAACGACTCCGGACGTTCTGGAAAAACGTGCCAACTTGTTCGCCAAACTGGTTCTTGTCGACCGACCACTTGGGGAAGCTCAGTCGCGACGGGCGGTCCTCATCGCCGATCGCGTCGCTGTGCACCATGGCGTCCGACAGCGGCACGGGCAGTCGGCGAAGCTCGAGCCCGTGGTCCGCGCTGAGCACGTCCGTGAGCAAGTCGATAAACTGGAGCGCGCCACAGTCAGGGAGCTGCATCTTGTTGATGGGCCAGTCGTGGAGTCGGAGCTTGCCCTTTACGCCGCTCGGCTCCACGAGGATGTCGATGCGGCGCCAGGGCACGGCGGCCTGCTGGCGCATGATGAGATCGTACGTAAACTCGACTTCGTGCTTGTTGTCGCTGTCGTACTCCCCCTCAACACTCGCAAACCGCTCCGACTGAGTCACGTCGAGGCCAGCGAGCACATGGTCCGGCTCAATCTCAAGCAGCTCGTCGACATGGTCGCTGAGCCGAGCAAGCAACTCGGGTGTAGACTTGTGGAAACCGTAGTGGCGGATGTGCCACCGCCAGGCATCGAATTTCTTTGTCAGCAGGAGGCTGGGGTACGGATTAAAGTTGCGGATGGACGCCGACGGGAACGGCACGACGACGTCGCCGTCGGCCATTGCCATGAGCGTGCAGTGGCGGAACTTACGCAGCGCTCGTACAAACTCGGAGTCTACGGGTTCCCCCATACAAAGCGGCAGGTAAGTGGGTCGTCAAAATCTACGTTCACAATGGGGGATCTACGTACCCAGTTCGCTCATGACTTCAATGACGGGGCGCCTGTTCGGTTCTGCGTCCGGGTTACGTGGGTCTGCTCATGAACGCTTTTAGATGTATCACACCACCGAACGAAACGCATACCAGGACCAAACTCACCGTTCATGACCAAGAGATCGACACCCGTCTGACCATAGATCGACTTGGAGGCCAGCACCGTGTGGACGCCCATGCGGTAAAAGTTCTGGAAGAAGAAGTTAGGTTACATACGCTGGTACAGAAGATTGAGTTAAACGCACGGAGAGCTCACCTTGATGGTGGACGGTGCACGCGGTCGGCGCGAGCCCAAGTGCGGCGTGCACAGCGTCACAAAGCTCACATAGTCCATGTTGAGCATGCCGAGCTCTTCCTGGACCTGTGCGATCGCGTACCGTGCATAAAGCCCGCCGAGCGAATGGCCGACGATCGAGAATTTGTACGTGCTGATCTTGGGGCTCAAGTCGTACTTGAGAATTGCCGTCACGATTTCGATCGCGAGCTTCTCACCGCCCACATCCACGCCCAGCGACGTCTGTGTGTGGTTGGCGCTCGAGTTGATGATGAGCAGCTCCTCGTCCGTGTACTTTAGGCGCAGCGTATGGCGCACCGACTCAAAGTCTTCGGGCGCGCCGTTGTTACCGTGGACTAGCACAACAATGTGCTCGGGCAGGTAGAGCGGGGCGAGCTCAGGCGAGTGCGCTGCCGGTGAAGACGATGTCGAGCTCATGGGGAATTGAGTAGGTATTCAAAAGTGTCGTTAATCCGGTCAAAGAGGAAAGAAGAAAATCAGGAAGAACCGTCCGTGAGAGAGAGAGCACACCGGATGGCTACACCGCGCGACCGCAGTGTCTGCTTCTGTTTCTTCCCAGCGACGGAACCAGACGCGCACGAATGCGCCAGCGGTTACAGCGCCGTGCGTTGAGAGTGACGCGTTGTTCCCTCACAAAGACACAGTGAGCGTGGCGCACGAACCCACCGACAAGCGCCGCCTCTCTCAATGGCGCCGTTTCTGAGCTCTTCCGCTTGATGTGGCCAACTGCACCAAGAAAAAGAACGGCGGTCCAGCGTAATCCTCCCCGATGAGTTGTCCGGAAGCCATCTGATTGGTTAAAATGTGGAATCCCAGTGTAGTCCCATAAATAGTGTGAACGACATCACATTCGGATCGTTGCACATACTAACTTAGTTACTCACCTCCTGATTACAAGCCCCACTGGCATTAGGTACAGTCTGCCCCGTCCCTAAGCGAACCCGTACTTTCCATAATTTGATACATAAAAATACTAGACTCTCGAGTTCTCGGTACAATAAGTCACGTGAAAACGAATACCTGTATAATAACGGTGCCTACATAGCGAGCGTAGCGCCGACACAGACTGCCTGCACCTAACAATCCTTCGCTTCTCGCTGGCGCCATCCCATGAAGAACAAATGACCGCTCGGCGGCGCCAGTGAGTTTTTTCTGCGACATTGGAGAAGAGCGCGAAGTGGACTCGACCAAGAAGAAGGAAGAAGGCGCCGGCTTCTCTCTCCGCCTGTCACCCCCATTTCGGAATCCCCAGTCGAAGCGACCATGTCGGACATGGCGCTCAACATTGGCTTCTTGGCGGTCGGGCTCATGCTCTTTGTGCTCTTCGCGTCCGTCATTTGCTGCTCGAGCATGCTCCACGGGCCGCCGCCGGCGGCGAGCCACGTCGACATGGTGAACCCGCTCGACCGCGAGCTGCTGCTCCGCGAGAACCTCGTGGACACGGTGCTCGAGGATGGCGAGAGCGAGTGGCAGTGCATTGTGTGCCTCCACATGAACCACCCGGACGTCGCGGCGTGCCATCTCTGCGGCGGCTCGCAAGAGGCCTCGACGCTTTCCCACACGTCGTTCCTCATGGCCGACACGGTCATCATGGGCAACACAGTCCTCGGCGGCACGTTCCTCAGCGGCATCGACGAGAACGCCACGGACGTCGGCGGCGACATTCCCATGCTGGATGCGGCGGCCATGAACACGCGCCAGCGCGCGCTGCGGTACCGACGGCTCAACCGCATGCAGCTCACGCAGCGGCAGCGCGGCGCGCAGCGACGGCGGCTCTGGCAGCGCGTGCAGCTGCCGAACGGCGCGTACATTTGGGTCCGCACAGCGCTGCCGCTGCTCAAGAAGAAAGACTCGCTCATTACGCGCCTGCGCAACAACACGCGCATGCGGCGCGACCCGCGCGGCGGCCACTTGTCCGAGACCATTGCCGAGCAGCTCCACCGCAAGAATGCCGCGACCATGGGCTTTTACAGCGAGCTTGATGAGGACGGCAACGTGAGCTGGAAGCACACGACCGACGCCGTGTCGATCCCGATCATGGACGAAGAAGGAGAGTTAAAGGTGGGGAGTGGCCGTGGCTTGTCGCGACCGACCATGGCGTCGTCGGATGACCTGGCGGCCGATGCTGGTGGTATGACTGGCACCGACGACGACGACCTCGACCTCGAAGGACTCATGTCGCTGCCGTTCAAGCAGAAAAAGCGGTGGTTCCTCAAGAAGCTTGCCGCCATCGCCATCCCCTTTACGCAGTCGCTGTACAAAGTACGCGTGCGGCGCACGCACGTGCTCGAGGATTCCATTGACATTCTCACGTGCCACCACATTGACACGCAAAGCAAGGAGCATCTCAATATCCACTTTGTGGGCGAGCCGGCGCTGGACGCTGGCGGTGTGCTCCGCGAGTGGTTTGGGCTCGTATCGGAAGGACTCTTCAGCGCCGACCGCGGCGTGTTTACGACCACGAACGGCGAGAATGCGAGCTACTGGATTAATCCCAACTCGAGGCAAGCGCTGGGCAGCGACCACCTCACGTATTTCCTCTTTGCCGGCCGGTTCATTGGACGTGCCATCCTCGAGGGACTCGTGTTTGACGTCCACTTGTCGCTACCCCTGCTCAAGCACTTGCTCGGTGTGCCCATCACGTTTTCGGATCTGGAGTTTTTGGACGAAGAGCTCTACAAGAGCTGTCTGTGGATGCGCGAGAATGACGGTGTCGACGCGCTGTGCGTCACGTTCAGCGTGCAGGCGTCCGAGAACGACCCAGATACGATCGTCGACCTCAAGCCCGGCGGCCGCGACATCGACGTCACGGACGAAAACAAGCTCGAGTACCTGGCATTGGTACTCAAGTATCGCATGCTTGACTCGGTCGCAGAGCAGCTTGGCGCTCTCCTGACAGGGCTGTATGAGATCGTGCCCAAGCATTTGCTCGCCGTCTTTGACTACCAAGAACTCGACTTTTTCCTGTGTGGCCTTCCGACAATAAACGTCAAGGACTGGGAGACCCAATCACGTATTCGCCACTTCGCGCAAGAGACCGACACGTCGGCGCGTGACAAGGAGCGCAAGGTCGTCTCGTGGTTCTGGGACGTTGTGAGCAATCGTTTCAACGATGAAGAGCGCGCACGGCTATTGCAGTTTGCGACCGGATCATCACGCGTGCCTGTGGAAGGCTTCAAAGCATTAACGAGTGCGAGTGGGTACGTCCACAAGTTTACGCTGCAGCTCGTTCCGCGCGGCGTGCCACCGCTGGGGCTGTGCCCACGTGCCCACACATGCTTTAACCGCATCGATCTGCCACTCTACCAGTCCAAGGACGAGCTCGAGACCTATCTCACGCTGGTACGTTCATGGTTATTTGTGCATTGGGGGATTGAAAGTGTAGTTTTTGATAGCGTGTATTTTTTCGTGCATAACCAGGTCATCCAAATGGAGATCACCGGCTTCGGGTTCGAGTAGCGTGGCGGGATCCCAACGCATACTCATTTATTGCACCAAGACGACGGACAGAGATCATGCAGCAGTCCCAATCGCTAGATATGACGGACGAGTGCCCTCCACCTCTGTATTTATAGTGAGCAGTTGACGGCGCCGTCGTTTATAGAGACTACTAGTATATCGTTTTGAAACGACGCCTCCGTGGCCCCTGCAGTTTGACGTAGTAAGTTAATACTCGAGAGGGAAAAACATCTCGAATGAAGCACCGCAGCAAGAAGAAGGGTCACACGCACGGCAAGCATCACCATAGACACCACAAGCACGGTACTGCCGCTAGCCACGATGGAGACACAGTCCCAGCAACCTCTCCATCTTTGCCACATGCAGATGCTGCCTCCCCCGCCGGGAATCAAGCCACGGAAACTGGTGAGCCCCGTCGCAGCTCCATTTGTGAGTACTGCGGGGCGGCTGCCGTGACATCCGACGGCTACGAAGACGACAATTTCGACTGCATGGATGACTGTGAACGGTTTTCCAGCGTCGACGTCAACGCCGTCACGTGCTTGGACGCGTACCAGCTTCGCTCCCCGGACCTCACAGCGTTCTACTGCCAATGTGGCGTCGTGCTGGGCGAGATCCACGCACTTTTACGGCCTAGTAATGATCGTCCATCGTACTTCTCCGAATGCGTCGTGCTCCAGATGCGGCCCAAGCTAGTGGCTCTTTTCAAAGGAATGTGGCGACTTGGAGTGGGCGGAGATCTCCCTGCATCCTCAGCCCCCGTCTTCGAGTCAGAAGACGATTACGAGGACACTAGTGCTGCTCGTGGTGGGAGAAGCTCTCCCTCGCGACGAGGTCGCACGTGTCCGTTCGTCATGGTGCTGTCCGTGCTGTTGCCCGTGCTCCACAAGTTTCTCCAGTTCACACAGCAAACCAATCCGCACTGGTGGCTCCGCACGAGTACGGCGTCGTTCTCTTCAGCTGCTGTCCTGGAGCTGCTCGCGACGCAGCTGCAACTCCACGATATACTGGCACTGGTCATTGGCGAGGGCGATCAACTCGCGCAGCTCATGGAAGAAAGCCAAGAGCGCGACCAAGACGTCGCTCAGCTTGCCCAGCTCCAGCCGCTCACGACGCGTGGCAGCGGTGCCTGCTCGTCGTCCTCTTCGTCTTCGTCGTCGTTGGCGTCGTCCCACTCCCACTTTGGACCAGCGACAGATCGCGACGCTGCGCTTGGACGGTTCCCTCAGATCAAGAAGATTTCGTTCGAGTTTGACGAGTGGCTCGCCGAGTGCAAGTTCGAGCTGGCCGAGCTCAGCGAAGCTATGGCCGAGAACGTCGAGATCACGGCACTGCGACTGAGCCGGTTCCCGCCACTGGGCCTTGCAAGTGACGGGCCTCCGAAAGCCAAGAGCACTACGGTACGGAGGCGTATGACTTGTACTCTTCTGACACACTATCCTGATTTATTGTTTCTTATGTCAGAGTGAGTTTGTCGAGTCGCTGATGAAGCTCGTGCTTCAACCGCTCAGCGAGCGCGTGGTCACGACGCCCAGCGCGTCTCGCAGCTACATATTCCCGCGCGTCGTCGACCGCTGCATCTGCGTCGTCATCGAGTACGTCGAGATGATATTTCCCCCTTTGCGTTTATACTAAGTAGGACTATGCTGCTTTCCCCCAGTGAAAATGTCGTGGAGAATGGCAAGTGGACAGCTCAGGCGGTGTCGCAGTTTGAAAAGGCCATTGAACTCTTGCGGACATGGGGGTTGAGTGTCGACACCGAGTACGACAGGCAAGTCATCAATGCACCACGCGACGTCGCCCGGCTCAGCTTGCTCTCCATCGACGCGTTTCGGCGGCTTGACATTTTGCTCCACTCGTGGCTGCGCCATGGCAAGGATGGCGAGCCGTACGTGCCTCGACTCACGTTCAAGACCAACCTCGAGAATCTCCGCTCGACGCTCAAAAAGACCATGACTGCGCGCGGCAACACTAGCAATGGCGCTGCTCTCTCGGGTCTCGCGACGCCGCCACCGCCCGGACAGTGACACTATACTACTTAGCGTTTCATTCATTCTCTCTTCTGTATATTTTTCTCCTTCTCTTCTCTCGTGGTGGTTCTTCTCGTCTCTCTCCCTTCCTACGCACACGCTTGTGTTCACTCGCTTTTGCACACTAAGGAAATAGTCTCGACCCCATAGGGCGTCCATCAGCCCACAGGCCGATCCCCTCCATGGCTAGTTGGGTTCGCACAGGTTTTCCCACATACGCCGACGGCAAAACGACATGGTGCCGGCAGTCGTGCTCCACGTGCTGGTCCACGACGACGCATACTCCCATCCTTGCGCGTCGCCGCGCTGGGTCGAGTAGCCCCAGCCCTTGGGCTCGTGGTTGGGCGGCACGTCCGGCGCGACATCTTCAAACTGCGCCGACGTGCGCGACTCGTCAAAGGTCGACCACTGCTGGCGATCGCTCGAGTCGCTCGGCTTCCATCCTTGCGTCGGCGAGTAGTGCTCGTTCTCCCAAATGCGCAAGGTCTTGGGCCCGCTCTCGTCCAGTTTCAGGTTGAATTCCAGCGTGATGGTCGCGTTGCACTTTTGATTGTCATACTCGCTGGGCACTTCGAGTGCGAGCGTCTCGGACACGACCTGGTCCGACTGCGATTCGAAGCGGGAGACTGGGACGTTCACGGTGCCCAGCAGGTCGTCGCGGTTCCACGTGTCCTGGTCAAAGACCGAGATCTGGAGCACGTCCTTCTGCACATGGACCACTTCGAACTCGTACCGCTGCGCGGGCTGCCAGACGGGATCCAGCGCGTTCTGGATACACGTCGATTTGAAGGTCTGCGAGCCGAGCTGGAACTTGACGTACGGATCGCTCTTGCCGCCACCGCCAATCTGGAAATCGCTCGCGGGCAGGTTATTGGCCTGGAGAAGGGTCACAACGATCGTCGGCATGGTCGTCCGTGGCGTGTATCACGTGGGATCCGAACTGCGGATCTTTTGTGAGCTCGTCGAAATAAGATGGTTCTTCGCAAGAAGACAAAAGGGGGAATGAGACGGTGGGCGTTGCCGTGGGGGCCGCTCAGCCGGTGGGACCACGAAGGGGGAAGTGGAGGGAGGAAGAGAGAGCCGCCTCTCTTGCTGGTCCCGTCGGGCGTTTTATCAGCCTTGCGCTTCTTCCGGCAAACCGCAATGGGGAAATGCAAGGCGAAGTGGGCACCGAGCTCATCGGAATGTCGCGGGAGCCTCGATTTAGTGTCGCAGAAATTAATGGTCTAAACCAGAGGTTTACTTGAGAAAGGTTTTTTCTGTGAAGTGAAGTTGAATCAGGTCGTTAAACCAAGGTTTGCGGTCGTGGATAGACAGCCCGCTCATCGTGTCAGAAAGCGGTAGCATGTATCGCAAGGAACTTTTGAAGGTCTGAAAAACCTTATGTCGGTGGCTAAAAACCTCACGGATCCTGCTGACGCGTGGGTTCGGGTTCCAAAGCCGTGCAAAATATGAGCCGAGGCAGACAGGGCTGCTAAGTTCGAATCGCCTGGATCAAAATCAACAAAGCGAACTTAGTGACACATTGTGATGACTGTCAAAACCTGGGCGTGGACCCAAACTCCGATAATTTATATACCGGGTAACCGCAAATCGATAAATAGCGTTCTGTCTTATCATAAAAATCTTTATAAATGCATATATCGCTCGGTTGTGGCCCGTCTGATGTTGACGGCCAAGTTACACTGTAACCCTTGGCAAGGGACAGACACAAAAACGCAGCGCCTCAAAGCCAGCACCACTGCCGAATCGGCACGGAACTGTCGAATTGTCTGTGCGCACCATGTCGGACTCGGACTCGCTGCTCGCGTCGCTCAAGTGGCTTCTGATCGGCGGCGGCATCGTCGTCTTCGTGCTCATCCTGCTCGTGGCCTACTGCTGCCTGCGCCGCGACGACTTCGACGGCGATGGCCAGTCGCCCCTCATGGACAATTTGCTGCGCCGCGAGCACTTGGGCGCGACGTTCAACGAAGAAGAAGACGGCAAGGATGCGTGGCAGTGCGTCGTCTGCGCGTACACAAACAGCGCTAGCCGCAGCGCCTGTCTCATGTGCGGCACGAGCGTCGGCTTTCTTATGTCGCGCAAGCTCTCGCGCCACCCCAGCGCGCACACATTTCTCACCCTCGACGACGAGAGCTCTACGAATAAGAAAGCCGATGGCGAAGAGATCCAGCGTACGAAGCAGCGCGCGCTGTTCAAGCGTCGCATGAACTCGATGGCCACGCGCAAGAATCTCACGCAGCGCCAGCGCGGCGCGTTCCGCCGCCGCTTATGGGCGCGCAAGCTGGAAGCCGACGGCAAGTTCCACTGGGTGCGTATGGACTCGACGACGCCCGATGAAGTAGATGGCGATCTACCGCAGTTCTCGTCCATGACGAGCTCCAACGCGGCCATGAGCAACTTTCTCAAGTCGGGACCAAACGGCGAACGCGTGAACGACATACACGTTAAGTCGCAGGGCTTTGTGTGGCAATACGATGACCTCGGGCGGCTTCAGTGGAAGGCGGCCGACGACGTCTCGATCAATATCGACTCGTTCGAGGACATGAGCAAAGTGTTTCAAAAGGACGAGAACATAGACCTGGAAGGCATCATGGCGCTGGATTTCCGCCGCAAGAAGCAGTGGTTCCTGGTCCACTTGGCGCGCATCGCGACGCCCGTGACTGAGGCCGTCGCCAAGCTGAGTACGTCAATGATGTTCGATGGTGCCTCTATGACTGTGTAGTCCCCTGACGAAGTTGTTATATCCCGCAGCTATCCACCGTGACATGATCCTTGAAGAATCGATCAACAAGCTGACGCTGCTGACCCCGAAGGAGTTGCACACGTACCTAAAGATCACGTTTGACGGGGAGCCGGGCATTGACGCTGGTGGGCTCCTGCGCGAGTGGTTTGGGCTCGTGTGCAAGGAGATTTTTAGCGAGAAGCTTGGGCTGTTTGTCCCCACGAAGGGCGAGAACATGAGCTACTGGATCAACCCGCTCTCGGGCGAAAAGACCGAGACCCACCTCCAGTATTTCCGGTTCGCTGGAATCCTCATTGGCAAGGCGCTCTTTGAAGGGCTCGTCTTGGACGTCCAGCTCGCGCTGCCACTGCTCAAGCATATGCTGGGCGTGCCCATCTCGTTTTCGGATCTCGAGTTTCTCGACGAGGATCTCCACCGCAACTGCAATTGGCTCAAGCAGAACAGTCAAGTGGACGCATTGTGCTTGACGTTCAGTATCATGATGGAGAATGGCAAGGAAGTGGATCTGAAAGAAGACGGCCGCAACATTGACGTGACCGACGAGAACAAGGAAGAGTATCTTCGGCTCGTGCTGCAACACCGCATGCTCGCGAGTATCTCCGAGCAGCTCCAAGAGATGCTGACAGGAATCTACGACGTTGTGCCCAAGACCTTGCTATCGGTGTTTGACTATCAAGAGCTGGAGCTGATGCTCTGCGGCATCCCGACAATCGACCCAACCGACTGGAAGGCCAACACCAAGGTCCGGTATATCAGCGAAGAAGTCAACAAGAAGTGGAAGATTTCCACAGAGGCCCAGGACGCCGTGATCGAGTGGTTCTGGATAGTCATTGAAGGGCTCACCCCCGAGGAGCGAGCGCGGCTGCTCCAGTTTGCGACAGGCACCAGTCGCGTCCCCGTGGAAGGCTTCAAGGGGCTCACGAGCTCAAGCGGCATTATCCACCCGTTCACGATCCAGCTCATGCCACGAGAGAATGATTCGTCTGCACTGTTCCCAAAGGCACATACGTGTTTCAACCGTATCGAGCTGCCCGTGTACCGCGATCTGGAAGAGCTCGAGACGTACCTGTCCATTGTATTTGAGATGGAGATTCTCGGCTTTGGACTCGAGTAGTTGGCGATTTTTGTGGGCTGTAACATTTCAAAATCATTTAAAACTATGGGGATTCGCTACTGTTTGATGCCTGCTCCTTGGCGGCTCGAATGTCCTGCGCGAGCATCTGCCGCTCTCGCTCGGCCACACGCTCGCGTATGCCGCTCGCGCCGACTCCGCTTTTGTCAGTCACGGCGGCGGACCGTCGCTTGGAAGCAACGGGAGTCTTCTGATTATCATCAGCTGTTGAAGCCAGCGCCAGTCGTTCCTGCAGTTTCCCCAGCTCGGCTTTGAGCAGGTCGAATCGATCCAGCCACGGGCGTAGTGTCTCCTCATACTCCTGCAGGAAAGACGGTAGCTCTGTGCGTGACGGCTGCTCCACCGGCTTCTCCACGGCCGCAAGCACGTTTTTGTCGGTATCCGGAATTACTGCTTTGTCGGTCAGTGGCTTTTCCTGCGCTGCGATCGTTCCGCTGGCCTTCTGAGCGATCGTGTCGCCGCGCGCTTCCCGTTCCAGTTGCTGGATCCGTTCGCGTAGCTCCTCGATCATCTGCGTGAGCACGAGGTCCTTTTGCTCACGCGCGACTTCACCTGCGAGCTCCTCCTGAACTTGTTCTAAGCGAAGCCTCTCGTTCTCTTCGTTCATTCGGCGCTTGACAGAGTTGAGGAAGAGTGCCAATAGTGTGCCAGGCGCAAACGCGATCATCCCGTAGACAAGCTTCCGTCGCGGCGTCAAAAGATTTCTGCAGCCACCAGCAGAAGAACAGTTAGTACAAGAGACGAGGCATCACGTTGAGGAGAGAATCAGAGCCGTACTGCATCGCGTCGGGCGGCGGCTCCGCGAACAATTGCTTCCACATGCCGCTCATCGTCGCTCAGTTGATGACACTTTCCACCATTGACATGGCCACCTAACATTAAGTTCGCACATACGAAGCCATGCGTACTTAACGGAGGTGACTGAAATGCGATCCCATGGACGACGCTACCGTCGCTCGTGTGTTATATTTCCACAATGTAACTACATGCTGCATGCAGCGCCACGGCCCTTGGCTTTCTCAACCGCGAGAAGGGGAGGGGCTTCAACGTTTAGTGGTTCTTGTGGACAAACTCACGGGCCGTCCACGCCGGTCCGGGGTTCTGCGGGTTCATGACGTCGATGATCTTGCCTCGGATCTCGTCAGCGAGCACACGGTCGGTGGAGCGCAGCCAGATCTCGTAGCGGTAGTTGTTTCCCGATTCTTTCTTGTCTTTCTTGTTCTATTCAGCGATCAGCCAAGCAATTCAGACATGATACGGAAGCGTCATCAGTCCTCGTATGCAGGTTCCCACTGGAGTGAACACCACAGGGCGATTGCATTCGTACCTTGTGGATCACGCGAACACCTGTGATCTCGTCGCCCGCGTCAAAGACCTCGCCGATCGCACCAAGCACGAGACGCTCCCAGCACTCGTCCAGCACTTCCGCGCCCACCTCTGTGATCCACCAAGACAGCAAACTGTTGGAATACAACATTCTATCGGCCACGGATCACCTCGAGTCATTCACGTACCTTTGCGCACGGACCACTCGCCACCGCGCTTGTTCTCGGGGTCTTCCCACTCGGGCACGATTCCTTCCTTGAACACAGCAAACGACTCGATCGCGCGGCCGTCCGAGAACTTCTTGCGTGTAAAGCCGTCAAAAAGCACTTGGCTGCAATGTCGAAGCATCACACACGACAGTATGATCGTAGTCTCAGTTTACCTGTATCATTCACCTGCGGGGGGAGCGCTTTAGTACTGTACCTGGGCTTGGGGATGTTGTTCCAGTAGCTCCAGAACTCCTCGACCGTGCGGAACGTGCAGAGCTTGGAGAGTTTGTCAGCGTACGACATGCCCTTGGCCTGCTCTCTCAGCTCCCAGAAGGACCACCCCGTCTGCAGCTCATGGCGCTTGGTCTCGTTCTCCGCCAGCTCCACCGGCATCGTCGCAGTGGGCAAGAAGTGATCCCGCTGATCAAGCGTTTCGATCCGCCCACACAACACCGCATGACTTCCCGGTAGTCAACAGATGTACTGTATGAGACGTCGTAAGTTAACCCTATGCCAAAGCACTCCTGGTTGACTAATGTAGCCATTTGAAACGAGGAATCAGTTTCTCAGATGTCGACGTCAACGCAGCTGACGCGTGAACGCCTTTGCTTTGAGCTTTGAGTCACCGCGCGTGAGGCCCCTCAATGTGAGGCTCTCGGGGGCGCGAGGGAACCATTACAGACCGGCGATACTACAGTGTACCTCACCATGGGTGGAGGTTCCACAGATGCTGGCAGCGAAATCGTACGAACAAATGCCCTCTGCACCGGACCAGTAAGCGTCTTTGTCTTGTCAAGTGTTCATCACCCACCCACATCTATACTCCAGCTCTCCCACAGTGGCTTCAGTATGGAGTGGATAAGTGCGTGATCATGGATGAAGCGTTTGTCTTGAGTGTCTCCTCGCTTGAATGTGGTTTTTCCAACGGTCTCCGATACGTACGCTGAAGTTCAGTGTTAAGGAAGTATGTATTCAGAGTCAGCACCTCAACACTGCACCGACCGGTGTACTGTAGCGATTGGGCATCTGTTGGCCAGTTGTTCATGTAAACCGAATGGACGTCGCAACCTCACATTGCAGAGAGCAAAGAGAGAGTGCGCAGACCCCGCTACCCTTGTCCACCGCAACAAAGTAGCTCTGTTCAGTCGTCAGCAGCGTACGCTTCAAGCAGCGGAGCCTTCATTCTAATACTTGCACTAACTGGCGGCCAAGCAGTGCACACGAGTATTACGCCGTCAAGAGCTACAGTATCCCGGCACCGCGGTAGCCTGCAGCGATCACCATGGTCGTGCCGTTTCCCGTCCCGCGTAGTGAGCTGCCGCAAGTGCACGCGAGCGAAGCCGAGCACCGCGCGCGCAAGGCGCAGCTCCAGCGCATGCTCGAGTCGCTCATCGACGAGTACGAGCGGTACACGGACCGAGACCTTCGCAAAGTCGACACGCGGCGATGGAAGTCGAGCGCGTCGCGGGACCGCCTCAAGATCTACAAGGAGCGGTCGAGTTATGCATCGAAGCATACCCCAGTCGACGGCACCGACGACCACACAGACCGTGCTGCACTGGACAGTACCGACAGCGTCGACAACGTCTCCGGCCCGATCGAGGAAGGCGCCGACAATATGCGCATGTCGCTCATGATCGGCGACTGCACCGGAAAAGTGGAGAACGCCCTGTACGCCGTCAACGCCATCGACCAGAGCGAGCTCGCGATGGCCAACATTTTCCTCCATGAAGACGTGGCCGACTGTGCGCTTCTCCACACCATGGAAGGACCGACGCCAGACGACCCGTACCATTTCCTCGGGTACAAGTGGTTCGTGCGCAAGTCGCCGTCGCACCTCCTGAAGCACCGCGACTCGGTGTACGTCGAATCGATTGGGCTCACCAAGACCCGCTCGGGCGACAAGCTTGGGTACCACATCATGCACTCGGTCGATCTTCCCGACTTCCCCACCATGCGCGACCGCCACTGCCTGCGTGCGTCGCAATCCATTCGCACGCTGTACCGCCAGCGGCCAGGCAACATCGTCGAAGTGTTTCTCATCGGCAACGTGGGGCCAGCGGGCAAGCTCGCCGGTCGCCTTGGCGATGTGTTTGTCCACGACATGTTTTTCAATATGCCTAAGCTCGTCGAGTGCGGCGAAGCCAAGCGGCTCACGGACATGGCCCGTGACCTCCAGCCGCTCCGTGAACAGCGGCTCCTCAGCAACCGGTTCCCCGGCGAGAGCTGCGCACTGTGTCGGCTCCCGAAGAAGCGATTCAGCGGCACGATCGACGCGTGCCGCGTATGCGGATTGGATGTGTGCACCAAGTGCCGCATCGGCCTCCGCTCGTTCCAGAGTGATGGCATCTTGGGGCGATTCCAGAAGCTGGTGTGCTGCAAGACGTGCCTGCTCGTGGTCGCAAATGTGAAAACCCACGGCGCTGACCTAGCGGCGATGGGCGAAGTACCGTCCTTGGTGGAAACGTTGCCGGCGTCGACGGCTCCAGTCGTGGAACAACGCGGACTCGACCAGCTAAGCGCGAGTGGCAGCAATGCGGCGTTCTCATCGTCGTCGCCTTCGGCATCATTGCCACAGGGCACTGCGCACGCAGAGCGGAGACAGCCCGAGACCGCAATGGTGCAAAGTGCCACGGGTGAGCCCGAGCCAGTGGCCCATACGTCAGAATCTGCTGCGGCACCACCAGTGGGATCCGGTCCGACCACAGTGTACCGCTCGCAGGTGATTGATATCAGCGGCTCCCTCGCTTTTCTTCATCATCAGAACATCACTGGACCATCTTCACTTCCCCATGTGGCTGAGCCGCCGCAGCTCATCGCTGCGGCTTCCACATCTCGGCCGGCTTGTACAACGACAACGTATCGAGGCCAGGTCATCGACATTAGTGGATCGCTCGGGCTTGCTGAGCCGCCGCAGCTCATCGCTGCAGCTCCCACGTCTCGTCCGGCTTGTACGACGACAACCTATCGAGGCCAGGTTATCGACATTAGCGGATCCCTCGGGCTTGCCGATCCGGCCGGATCGGAAATGGAGCCAGTGCATGATGAGGCGCCAGCGAGGATGCTGCCTTCGAGGACGGCCGTTTCACAGGCGATTACTGTCAGTCATATTGGATCCCCACGTGGGGGATCTCCCATGGCGTCAGCAACCTCCGCTCCACCAGTCGAGGTACCATCAAACCCACAGGAAGATCTCTACGCGAAAATGCTGGAGCTCCAACGGAAGGCTCAAGACGCGTTCGAGACTGCCCAACAGAACAAGCAGTACCTCGTGGGCAGCCACACGGCCGCGTGAATGCGTGGCCGAGATCATGAATAATAATATTTACGACGTAAGCTGTTTCCGTCAACGTAATGTGTGCATTGTGGTCAGCTCGGAATCCATCACGTGCAGATGAGACCTGCCTTCTCTTCCGTGCCGTTGAATGCGGCCACGGTCGAGCAGCGATTTTCGGCTGAGGCTATCCCTTCTTCTCGGCGTTCAGGTTCGAGTTCGTGGTGGAGCAGATGCGCAGGATGTGCCGGATCTTCTGATGGAGAGTGGAGTGCAAGAGAGCGAAACTGCCATCCTGACAGCATTCTCACGTGGGAATTTCATGTTGAAGGGTTCGATTTTTCGTTTGCGGATCAGCGAATCATTGGGAAACGAGGAGAGGTGACCACACAAGTATTAAATTATGGCTGGTTTCTATGGGATGCGCCAGTGCCAGGATAGTGCTGATCTCGATCGATGGACAAGGTCCATGGACGCAGTGTTGATTGATTAAGGAATGGCCGTGTTGCCGTGGAGTATTGTATTCGGCATGTTCTTTTTCCGTGGCGACTGGGTATCTGACTTCCACTTTCTCTCTAGCGGAGAGATTATCACTATCTCCCAAGTGATTATCGTAGAGGGAGAGGCACGAGCCCAGTGCTAAAATCACACCAATAGCCACCAGTCAAAACGATTTGACTGTCTTCAGCAGAGGCGGGCTCAACGTTGCTTGTGGTGCCAACGCGAAAATGGCCATTGGCGGTATATTTAACGTGTGCAGATCGTTGATGCTACGCTCTGATTCGGGCTGATTTTCTTGCTGTTGAAGCTGTTTCGATAGGAGCACAAGCGTTTGCTGTCGTGCATCGCACATCATCATGCCCAACACGCAGCGCCTCATACGTACACTCAACACCTGCTGCTGCAAGACAGCTTAGACATCATCCTCGCCGTCTCGATCTGACCAGAAGTACAGTCATACCGTGGTGGGCTCCACCGAACAGGCCTGCTTCCGTCACCGATCTGACTACGTATTCCACACTTTTGGTACTGTATTTCTCATCAATGTACTGACCTGTGCCACTGACGTGACAAAAACTCACCGGAAACGTCCAGATGAATGCGGGTTGTCCCATTAGATATGCCCAGACGCATTCTCTTTTGAGACTCATAAAGAAGGGGTTCGGCATGTTTTCGGAGCACAAATCTGCTTTCTTCAAAGCGAGCAGCACAATTGTCCATGGCCGAAATGGATTGGCGGTTCGAACACTGAGTCTTCAGGTGAGGATGTCTGTCTGATCCTCCGAGACTCAGCCACACACAACATGGAGCATTGAGGTCGATCTAAGTTGGGACAGAACTGCCACAAGCCAAATTGCACACTGTCGACCACGGAAATCTCACCAAAAATATCGGAATGTGCTCAAACTGTCGGGTTCACTATTGATTTGCTTCAAGCAAAACGCAGAAGCGTGAGACCAAAAGAGCATTTTGGTCTCAGTTATTCTTGATTGGCAGTGTGCAGAACCGGGACACGGCGACGCAAACGGGACTGAACTACAGCACTCCAGAACTCCAACTTGCCCTCAAAGATCGGCTCTGCCGTGTCGCCAAAACGTGACTATTGGCGAGGACGGTGTTCACTTCTTCGTTCACCACATTTTGGCAATTGTCTCCCTCTCTCATGAGCCGCATCATGCTCCCTCTGCTGGGATCCAGCCTGGATGTCCATGCCACCATCAACACGCCCATCTTTGCACTCTCCTCGTCTGGCACTGGCCTCAGTTGGCCTGGCCTTGGTCCACCCTGGTGGATTTCCTGTGAGTCGAGCCGCCTCTTCCAACTCCTCGTCGCACTCACTTGAGCATTTGCTAGGGGGGACCCCAGCCAGCCAGCAAGCCAATCTCACGCGCTCACTCACAATGCCGGCTGATTTCCCTGTGCCGCGGTCCGAGATCCCGCGCATCGAGGTAAGCAACGACGAGTACGTCGCGCGCAAGCTTCAGATGGAGGGCATGGTCGAGCAAATGGTGCAAGAGTACGAAGAGTTCAGCGAAGTCAACAAGCGGCAGATCAACCTGCGCCGCTGGAAGCAGGTGGGCTCCCGCGAGCACTGCAAGCTCTACCGCGAGCGCCCCAAGTACCAGACCACAGTCGGTGCGCTCGGCAATTACCGCAAGTACACCCGCACGCCGCGCTCAGGCAGCGGCAGCCAGCACGGCTCGTTTCAGGACGATAACGCGTCCGAATACTCGTACGCTGGGCCATCGTCCTGTCGCTCGTCATCCAGCTCGATGAGCTCAGGCAAAGACGGAGGTTCATCTGGAATCTCCTCGCGCGGCGTGGCTCGAACGGTGGCGTCGACCACACGTCCAATTCCATACGACAAGCTGGATCCGCAGCACAACGCCGCAGTGATCGCCGACACCATGCCCAAGATGCTCATGATCGGCGAGCGTCCCGGTCGCCTCGAGGACGCCATGCACTCGCTCGTAGCGCGCAACCACGAGGAGCTCGCGTTCGTTGTGGTGTTTCTCCACAAGGAGGTCGCCGACTGCGCGATCCTTCACACTATGGAGGCGCCGACTGAAGACGAGCCATACCGGTACCTCGGGTACAAGTGGTTCGTCAAGCCATCTCCGGCCACGGCCATCTCCAAACTCGTCAAGAACCGTGACTCGGTCTATGTTGAATACACGGGCGTCACGGCCACGTCGTCCGGCGAAGTCGTCGGGTACCACATCATGCACTCGATCGACATTGACGGCTTCCCGAACTTTCACGACCGTAACTGCGTGCGCACGTCGCAGAGCATGTGCTCCATCTACTACCAGAAGGAAGCGAATATGGTCGAGTTCTTCATGATGGGCAACGTCGACATTGGCGGCACGGTCGGCCAGTCGCCGTTCAAGAGCATTTTCATTGCCGACACGATGTTTGGCATGCCGCGCTCGATCGACGCTGGCGAGTCCAAGCGGCTTACGGAGCTCGTGGTCAAAAAGCGCCGGGCACGCGCGGCGACGGGGCGTACCAAACTGGCGCCACTTTGCCGGTTGTGCCGCAGCGAGAAGAAGGGCTACAACATCGTCTCGCTCGTCATGTGCGAGGTCTGTGGTCACACTGTGTGCGCACGGTGCCGCGTGCACAAGGAAGTGTTTGAGAGCACTGGCCTCTTGGGCCGCTTCAACAAGTTTGACTGCTGCAAGACGTGCGTCGTCGACATTTCGAACACGCACTTGCCCACGGCCAAGCCGCAACTGAAGCGGTTCCGTTCCGTCGATAAAGGACCCATTAGCCGACGGCAGCAGCAGGGCTCCAAGACGTCGACGCGTGGACGCAACTGGGCTACGACCTCGGCGATATTGTATGAGGATGAAGAAGACAGTCAAAGCCTTGGCTGCGAGGACCAGTACGGAGACGACAACGGCAACGAAGAGCCGCGACTATTCCGCTTGCACGGCGACCACCACAGCATGCTGAGCGCCACGTCCGACTCGACGGCCAGCACCGACTGGAGCTCGGATCGCACGGCGCCTGTATTTGACTCGTCGTTTAACAGCCGCAGCTCCATGGTCTCGGAGATCTCGGACTTTGACCGGTCGTTCATGATCATCCGCAAGCCCACCACACAAGCGCAAATGGACATGACGCAGCGCGAGCGGATGAGTCGTGAAACGGCGTTCAGCGTCGAAGACCTCGAAGATGACTGGCAGCCCGACTTTGCCAAGTCGCAGATCAACCGCTTCTCCAAGTCGCAGCTCAATACCAAGCTCGCACGTAGCCACGATGTGCAGGCGAACCAGAAGCACGACATGGTGCTCTACGCCAAGGGCACGGCCGGTCACCACTACTACAGCAGCAACTGCCGAGGAGGTTCCTACCAATTCGAGAGCGAATGCAACCGACAGCCGTCCGGTCGCCACCAGAAGGAGAATGAGAAGCAGTTGACCAAGGACCACCATACCCATCCTCGGGTCCACAACTCGGCACCGGCGGCAGGGCCGCTCAGCCTCCAGCGAAACCACTCAGGCGGCTCCGACCTCTCCCGGGACGATCTTATCAACCGCATGCAGCACCTCGCACAGCTCGCCGAGGAGACGTATCACACGACCAAGGTCAACGGGACGATCTTCAGTAGTGAACAGACGACGGCATCGAAGATGCAGCCAGTGGAGAACCGCAACCGGTTCTTCTTCTACTAGAGCGTGAAGGTTGAACGCATGAGATGGGTGTCGTGGACGTTGGAATTCGCGGCAATAAAAGCTCCTCGCGCGCGTTCATCTGAACGTGTAAGAAGGTTATTCAGTGGTGGTGAACGGCCGAAGGACTCTCCTCGAAGCAGTGGCCATGAACTGTGGCGCAGCTTCGCCTTGGCCGATGGCTTCGCTTGTCGAGTGCTTCGAACTCGGCCATCGTGTCGACCCGTGCCGTGTCCTCGCCCTCGTGGTCACAGCTCATGGGCGGAGCATATTTCTCCAAAACCAAGCTGCTGTCGCCCACACCACGTTTCGCAACGACGAACCGCGGTGAGGTCACACCGGTAATGGCATTGTCGGGCTTGCGAGTGCGGAAGAAACATCCGTGACGAGATCTGGCCAATATGCCGGGCAAGCAGAAGCGAGGACTCTACCGCTTTCGCTGCTGAGCCTGAAACATTATGTTGAATCACCACGGCGA
The DNA here is from genome assembly GCA_023337755.1 of Pythium aristosporum. Lineage (NCBI taxonomy): Eukaryota > Oomycota > Peronosporomycetes > Pythiales > Pythiaceae > Pythium > Pythium aristosporum. Next base: position 30,087 of record JAADXL010000166.1, read on the forward strand.
AATTACCGGGAAACGCTGGAATCGTGAATGATGCCGTTTGGCGTTCAACTATCAAAATAAAACCATCAATCCCTCTTGAGTCACGTGGCGTGGTGCTTCAGTTCAACGCACGTACGTCTTGTGAACTGTATAGATGGAATCTGCTGGTAGGTTGCTCATGCCTTACACCGGAGCGTGCCACGCTACATGCGCCTGTAGTGAAGTTTACTGGGTGCGGCACTGTAAATTGGCACAAACGCACTTGAAGGAAGTCGGCACATGCTCATCTTGATTGTGAAGTGCGAGAGTCGGAAGCAGACACGGACACAAGAAACACGATACGGACACCTATGAAAAGACCCCACATAATACGAGATGTGAGTCACAACTTGTGACTCACAAGTCGTGAGCATAACGGAGTGAGCTGGCTGACTGATGAGCGGACCCTCTGCTCGAGAGCAGCAGTCGGTTGATGGGTGGATTCACGCCTAACTAAATGGGCCGCCCAGCGTTATCCACTGCGCCGTGTTGATGGCACGGAGCATGTTACCCATCGGTGATCGCTGCTGATGTCTCCATCACAGAACACAAAAAAACAAGTTGTGAGTCACAAGTCTTGTGTCAAGTGGGTCCACGCCTCAGTCAACCGCCCGCTGCTCTTGAACGGAGAGGATCCAATCATCAGTCAACCGACCCACTCCGTTGGGGACCAACTTGGGCTCACAAGCTGTGAGTCACAGCTTCTTCTTTATGATTTTTTTCCCTCGAAGGCGACAGGGCCGAAACTTGTGACTCGGTCGAAGAAAGGGAGACTCAGCCACTGTGCTGTACTATTGTAGTGACTCAGAGCTCCCGGACATTCGGGTCACTAAGCCAAAAGTGCATAAAACACCCAGATGTACATAGCCTCGCGCTCACTCTGATTATACAGCCAGACCCCATTCGCCGGCCACACCTCGCGCTGACGGTCGAGAACTTGGGTTGACACTTTCTCGCTCGGTTGCCAAGGTTCATAAAGGGTTTTACGTACGGGAGAGCCACTTGCTGCGGATTCTTCGCGTGACAACTGATCTCAGGACTGTGTTGCAGTGCAGTACAGTATCTGTACACGTACAATACGCGCACTAAACTTACTGTACTGCATTCGGGTGATGCTTTATTGATCGTGCTGAATATAGTCTATCCACTTTGTTGCCAAAAAATGCATCGAGTCGTTCCGGCACAAACTGTCCTTTACACACAGTGAACGCAGGAAAATCGTTCATACAGTACTGTACTGTAGTTATCCATGGAGACTGTGAAGGGCGCATGCACCACATCAACTGGAGCTTGCGCGATGTGCCATTGATGACCATCGTAAGTCGCGAGTGGACTGGCGGTTGGGACACTGAGTCTCGAAGCCAGAGGAGCAACACTGCAATCTTGCGTATACTCTGGGATAGATTCAAATCTCTGTTTTCAAGTTCAGTGTCATGGGACGTCCACGTACCGTTAACCACAATCCATGGCCACGTGGAATCCAAGTTCCTGGATAACAGTGCGCAGTGCAGTGCAGTAACCCTTTCCAATTTAACTGTACAAATTGGTTGTTTAGGAAGCTTTCGCCCAGTTAAAAAAATGTCCCGGAACTCGTGCTGGACGATTTTTGCAGTACGGAGCCTTACTAAGGCTGCCTAACTGCGGAAATCAATGAAGAGACCCGGAAAATGTGTGTCACGCGTACTGTACTGAATATCACTCGTGGAGAAGAGGCAAAGCGTGTCTAACATGCCCAGCTCCTGTACAGTGTGAATGGTTTTGTATAGTACGCACGTCCAGTGCACTGGCGTCGAGAGTTTTGGATCAGTCATTCTGTTGCTTTTCAGAGCACGGTCACACTCGCACTGCACCAGTACAGCCAGAAAATACCGAAAATACGTGTAAAAGCACATTTCGCTCCCCCATTTTCTCTATACAGACATGAAGGCAAATGCCCAAACGTCCGGTCTTCGGACTTTCATGAGAAGTGGCCGAGTGCGGATATATCACAAATCCGATCTCGAATATTTCTCACATCCCTAATTGAGGGTCAGTGTTGATAAAATACCATACATTATGAGAATTTGGACCCCTGAATGTCCCTTATAAAGGGTTCTGACAGTCCTTTTGCTTCGCGATTTAGTCACATCTTGACGACAGTCTCTCCGTTTCGCCCTTTCCAACACTGTCTCTCCCTTATCCCACTCTGGCTTGGATCAAAACGGGAAGCCGCACCGCAAGCCACGGCATTGCACAGCCTCAGGGGCCCGGCCGTTCCCGTGGGTCAGGCAGGAACAGTGGATGCGCTGTACAGCACGTACAGTGCCTTAGGATTCGTTTTCACCTGCATGTTTACTCGGTGGCTGCTCGCCGCGTCTGGCCGGTTGGTCTTTTTTCCTCCTCTCATCTCCTTGTCCTCTTGGTGACTCCTCTCTCTACTCCTCGGCTCACTTGAGCATTTGCCACGCCAGCCCCCAAGCGCCTCCCTAGCCACAGGAAGTTATCACACCATGACGGCGGATTTCCCTGTGCCGCGGTCAGAGATTCCGCGCATCGTGGTCAGCAACGAAGAGTACGTCTCGCGTAAGCTTCAAATGGAGGGCATGGTTGAGCAACTGGTGCACGAGTACGAAGAGTACAGCGAAGTCAACAAGCGGCAGATCAACCTGCGCCGGTGGAAGCAGGTGGGCTCTCGAGAGCGATGCAAGCTCTACCGCGAGCGCCCCAAGTACCAGACCACGGTCGGGGCGCTTGGCAACTACCGCAAGTACAGCCAGGCGACCTCCACGAGCGGCAGCCAGAGTGGATCGTACTACGAGGACAGCGCGTCCGAGCATTCGTACTCCATGCACTCGGCGTCGTCGCGTTCGTCGTCTAGCTCTATGGAGTCAGGCAGCGGTAGCGTCGGCTTCACGGCGCGTCGTGGTGTGGCTCGTTCGCGTCGCGCGCCGTCAACGACCGCGAGCGTCGCGGGCAACGTCAAGCCGGATCCGCAGAACAACGCCGCAGTGATCGCCGACACCATGCCCAAGATGCTCATGATCGGCGAGCGTCCCGGTCGCCTCGAGGACGCCATGCACTCGCTCGTGGCGCGCAACCACGAGGAGCTCGCGTTCGTTGTGGTGTTTCTCCACAAGGAGGTCGCCGACTGCGCGATCCTTCACACCATGGAGGCGCCGACGGAAGACGAGCCATACCGGTACCTCGGGTACAAGTGGTTCGTCAAGCCGTCACCGGCGGGTCCTCTTTCCAATATCGTGAACCACCGCGACTCGCTGTACATTGAGTACACAGGCGTCACGGCCACGTCGACCGGCGAGGTCATCGGGTTCCACATCATGCACTCGATTGACATTGACGGCTTCCCGGATCTCACCCGCGACCGCAACTGCGTGCGCGCGTGTCAGTCCATCTGCTCGATCTACTACCAGACAGAAGAGAACATGGTTGAGTTCTTCATGCTGGGCAACATTGACCTCGGCGGCAAGATCCCATTCAAGAACCACTTCGTCGCTGAAGCCATGTTTGGCATGCCACGTTCGATCGACGCCGGTGAGTCCAAGCGGCTCACGGAGCTCGTCGTCGAGAAGCGGCGCGCACGTGCCGCGATGGGCCGTACCAAACTGGCGCCACTTTGCCGGCTGTGCCGCAGCGAGAAGAAGGGCTACAACATCGTCTCGCTCGTCATGTGCGAGATCTGCGGCCACACTGTGTGTGCGCGGTGCCGCGTTCACAAGGAAGTGTTTGAGAGCACTGGTCTCTTGGGCCGCTTCAACAAGTTTGACTGCTGCAAGACGTGCGTCGTCGACATTTCGAACACGCACTTGCCTACGGCCAAGCCGCAAGCGAAGCGATACCGTTCCATCGGTGGAGGGTCATCCAAGAGCCGTCGCAAGGCGTCGACGCGTGGTCGTAACTGGACCGCGACCTCCGAGACGGTGTACGAAGACGAAGAAGTGAACGATGACCAAAGCCACGGCTACATGGAGGGTGAATCGGCGGCCCGGCTTCGTAGACATCGCGACCACCACAGCAAGCTGAGCGCCACATCCGACTCGACGGTGAGCACCGACATGAATTTGGATACGTCCTTTGACAGTCGCAACTCTATGATCTCGGAGATCTCGGACTTTGACCGGTCGTTCATGATCATCCGCAACACGGCCACGCACGGTCAGATGGACATGACCCAGCGCGAGCGGATGAGTCGTGAAACGGCGTTCAGCGTTGAGGACCTCGAAGATGACTGGCAGCCCGACTTTGCCAAGTCGCAGATCAACCGCTTCTCCAAGTCGCAGATTAACCAGAGCAACAAGTCGCAAAGCCAAGTACGCGCAGAGCACCGGAATGACATGGTGATCTACAACAAGAGCGCGGCCGGCCACCGCCACCAGAGCAACCACCACGGTGGCGGGGGCTTTTACCGTTTGGAAAACCAGTATAATGGACAGCCATCCGGTCGCCACCAGAATGAGTACGAGACGCAGCTGACCAAGCACCACCATGCCAATCCTCGAGTCCACAACTCGGCACCGGCGGCGGGACCGCCCAACCTCCAGCGAAACCACTCGGGCGGCTCCGATTACACGCGGGACGATCTCATCAACCGCATGCAGCACCTCGCACAGCTCGCCGAGGAGACGTACCACACGACCAAGGTCAACGAGACGATCTTCAATGGTGAGCCTACGGGATCGAGGAACCAGCCAGTGGAGAACCGCAACCGGTTCTTCTACTACTAGACCGTGAAGGTTGAACGCATGAGGTGGCGTATCGTGGACGTTGGAATCCGCGGCGCCTTGTGCTTCTCGAGCACGGAAAACCTGAGGCTGTTCTGTGTTGCTTGGGTGTGGATGAGTAACGTCAATGCTGTAAGTATCCATGTTTCTTTTTCTAAAGTATCAGTACATCATAGTGTGTGGGCTTGAAACCCCTTTTCTAATATATCGTTGTGGAGTTGCTCTGAAAAACTTGTTTTATGCTATAAAAAGGCTATTTTATCAGTGGATTCTGCAAACGCGATAGGACGGTAGATGAATGACCCAAGAACTCGTGATCGGTAGATTCAGGTATGCCAATGTAACCTGTTATTACCAGTTCATCAACCCTTATTTAGGGTACATCTCCACCCTCAATAGGCGACCTTCATGCTGTTCGCCGATACCATCTCCCACCAAGTTCAACAAAGGCTTTCTCCGAAGGACTGGCGCACAAGTCGCACGTCGTCGTGAAGCACGACTACGTCAAGAATCTTGAGCTAAGATTACGGTGCGCAACAGCGAAATCAGACGGCGAAAGAACTCACCCATGATAGAACCCACCAGAGGTGTACTGTACCACACTGCAAGTTGCAGTACCGGTTACGTCAGTGCACGCTCCATGCGTTTGCTTCGAGAGGCTCCTCTACGCATTAGAATGAGAGGCTTCCCAACATCATCCCGGGTGCAGTCGTCCCTCGTCTGGACCAGTCTTACAGCAGCTAAATGCTTCCAAAGAGGCCACAATCGAGGATTCTCTCTCTCTCTCTCTCTCTGCTTTGTGCTCGTCGTGCAGCGTGGTAGTAGCGAACTCGAACTCAGATATCTCATCCAGCACGTACAGTATTTGCGCTGTGCCGATACTCTACGTGCTGGCACGGCACTCCTTTCAGATCGTGATGCAAGGCAAGACGTTATGGCGGTGTCCATAGCTAATACAGAATTAATTGGCTTCAATGAATCGTATTCACTGTCAGTCGTGGTGGTATAACTACAGCTCCATTGAGTATCGAACGAACATGATCTTGAAAGGTCGCATAACTCAGGGTCTCTATTTCAAGTCACACGTGGCGCGTGCCATTCTTGTGTGGGTTTATTTCTCTCACTTCTGCCATGGCGACGCTCTCCGTGACGCTGCTGCGCGCGAGCGATCTCGTGGCGAGCGACTCGGCGCTCGAAGGCGTCAAGAGCGATCCGTTTGTGGTCTTCGAAGTGGGCAAGGAGATCCAGCAGAGCACGTGTATCGAGCAGCAGCTCAATCCCGTCTGGCATCCGCGCGAGTGCTTTGACTTCCCCATTGTCCATCCCGACAAGGCCGTGCTGCGCATCGACGTGTACGACTACGACTCGTTCAGCGCCCACGATCTCATTGGCTCACTCGTGCTGCCCGTCTCGAAATACGCTCAATACGCCAACATCCCGCAGCATGAGGTCTTCTTCTTGGATGTGCCCGACTCGTACGCTTCTCAAGAGTGCAAGAGTACAATCGAACTCGAGATCTGCTTCCTCTCGGACGCGCGCGATGGCCAACTCACGCTTCGCATGTGGGAAAACGAAGTCTGGTCGCTGGCGACGGGCTGGGCAGCGTCCAACACGGAGATCTACAAAAGGTACTCGTCTTATGACGACTCGGTGACGTCCAACCAGTTCCAAGTGGCCGCGCCCCGCGTCCCAGAAGGCATGGAGGGCCTCGGGTGGAGCTTTTGCGTGGACGCGAACCGCAGCGAACACGGCTGGGTCTACGCGTACAACTTTCTCGGTCCGTTCTCGGTCGAGAAGACGATGAACAGCTATGTGCGCCGTCGCATCTGGGAGAACAAGTGCGTGGCAGCCAAAGACTGAGCTTACATCATAGAAACCAATAAGACGGCATAGAAGCACTATAATACTCTAATGCACCAATGTGGCCCTTTAATGTCAATATCTATGGGCCTCCAATGTGGAGCAGCTTTTTGTTGACATGCATCGAGCTGGGTTCTTGATCCCTTCATGTACACATGAGGGTAAGTTCCAATGTTAGTACATTGGCTTCCCGAAACGGTGCATCCCTTCACGTCCACTGCGTCGCTTTGGTCCAGCGTCACTGCCGTCGCGGCTTGCCGACTCATCAGCACTTACAGTCCAACTGGCTATGGACTCCACCGAGGCTTCTGAAGCCGCCGAGCCACGTACCGCTCGCGTGGTGCCCCCATCGGAGTCCCTAGGCTCGAACGCGCTGCGATTAGCTTGGTCCTTTGGCTTCAACAAGGACCTTGTCGGCGGCGTCCACAGCCTCACGACCGACTCTCGTCGAGCCATCTTCTACACCGCCGCCCATACCGGTGTCATCTACGACTATGCGCAGCGCACACAGAGGTTGCTCCAGGGCCACTGCCATCCGATCTCGTGCTGTGCGGTGAGCGAGGACAAGCGCTGGATCGTCACGGCGGACCGCGGCGGCGAGTCTATGATCGTTGTGTGGGATGCGACGACGGGCAACCCAATCAAGACGATCTTCCAGCCTCACCCACACGGCGTCCAGGCCATCGACATCTCTCCGGACGCGCTGTTTCTCGTCACGCTGAGTGCTGTGGATGCTGGAAATGAAGTGGACGTGACCAGCAGCAGCGACAAGAAGAAGCCGCGGTTCCGTCAGGAGCTGAGCGTCTGGGAGTGGACGTCGCCGACCTCAAGCACCGCACTTCACTCGAGCTTTGTCGCGACGGAAGACATCCAGTACGCCGTGCGGTTCAACACGTACGACATCCGCGAGCTCATCTCGAACGGCCGACAGCGCGTCATCTTTTGGAACTGGGCCGCCCACAAGCTGCTGTTCTACTCGCCGTCGTTATCGCAGAAAGACTTCCGCCAGGTTATTGGCAACTTTACGCAGTCGCTCTTTGTACCCGACTCCAAGCAGGCATTAACAGCCACAGAAGATGGCGATTTGGTGTTGTGGGACGTTGTCGACTCGGACGACCAGAGCGACGCCACCGTAGCGGACGTTGGGCACCGCTTCCCGGACCGCAAAGCCGTCAAGATCGTGCGGCTTGCCGGTGGCATGGACCATACGAAAAAAGTATCCATCCAATACCTAACCGACATGGACGGGTACTTGGTGCTGGGCTCGAGTGACGGTGCCGTGCGGTTCTACGACTTTGACTTTCGATTGGTCGCGTGGTTTGAAGATCTCAACGCGGGGCCGGTGCTCTCAATCTCCTTTGCAGCGACCACGACCAGTGACGCACTCCCATCTCACCCACACGCCGCCAAGGCCAATCAGGGCTCGAGACGATCCCACGGCGTCGGTAGTACAGTGACCGATGACGAAGAGTTTTTCCAAGTACCCGAGTTTGTCGTCGGTACGTCGTCGGCGTTCATTGTCGGTCTCCACGCAGCGCTGTTCGCCGAGCACGAATCCGAAAAGCGCCGCGGCACGCTCCTCATGCAGGGTATCAATGACGAGATCCACGGTCTCGCGACGCATCCAAGGTACGCCCAAGTCGCCATTAGTTCGTACTCGGGCGTGCTGCAGCTCTGGGACTACAGTGCCAAGCGTTTGCTCATGATGCGCAAGTTTGACGCCGACAAGTGTCGCCCACAGTGTCTGACATTCAGTCCCGAGGGCACGCGCCTCTTTGTGGGCTTTACAAGTGGCCTCATCAAGATCTTGCATGCGCAACGCTTCGAGGATCTCGCGACGCTGCGCCTCTCCAAGGTCGCGATCACGGACATTCGCGTGAGCCTAGACGCGAGTCTCTTTGTCGCAATTGATGCCAACTTCTTTCTGGGCATGTGGCGCGCCAAGTCGCCGGCGACGCACGCGGTTGCCTCGCCGTCTGCTTCTTCTCCTACGGCAGCGCCAGACGAAACTGCCAACGACGACGACACGGTCGCGAATACGGACTGGACGTACCTAGGCCGGTGCCGCGCGCACTCCAAGCCCATCACGGGACTGGAATTCTTCCAGACTAGCGACGGCACGCCACTGCTTGTGTCGATCTCCGAGGACAAGACGCTCGTCGAGTACTGCCTGAGTCGGTCCAGTATTGTGGATGGTATCGTGCTCACGCAGTCGCCGCTTCGCATTGAACAGGGCGCGACGCCCACAGCGTGCTGTTGGCACCCTGAGATGAAAAGTCTCCAAGAAGACATGCTGATCATCGCCAACGACGAGTACAAGCTCAAGCAGTGGAATGCCAACAACAAGATTTGCCGCAAGACGACGCTCGGCCCGTCCTACGGTGGGCCAATGAACCGCCTCGTTCCTGTCCCACTCCGTGGATCGGCGTCAAGTGGCATGGCCGTCTCAGAGCGGTACTGTATCTACAGCACCCATGAGAAAGTTGTGGGGCTGATCAAACTGCCGCTCGATGGGAACCCCCACAAATCAATGGGATTGATTGCCCACCCGAGCGAGATCAGCAACGTCGACGTGTCGTTTGACGGTAACTACCTCATGACTGCCGGTGGCAAAGACCTCGTGATGAATCTCTGGGAAATCCACACAAACGAGCTCGACATGGTCGAAGCAAGCGCGGGATCCGACGATCTGGAGCCCTATTTCTCGCTGCTTGAAGGCGGCAAAGACGGTGCATTCTACCAGGAGATTGTCGACTACTTTTACTTTGCGCAGCTCCGCGTGCAGGGCGAGAATGCGACTTCTGTACGAGAGATTACGGCACGGATTCCATTGCAAGAAATCCCGAACGTCATGCGAGCCCTTGGCTTTTATCCGACCGAGCAGGAGATCCAGCACATGTGGAGCGAAGTCAAGTACTCGCAGTTCACTCAGACGACGCAGGCCGTCGAGAGCATCGATCTTCGCGAGTTCATCAAGCTGTACATCAACCATAGGCCGGTCTTTGGCATCGGCAAGCACGACATTGAGCGGGCTTTCAAGGCACTCGGCGTCGGCGCCCAGGGGAGTCTCAAGTGGGACACACTCCAGAAGCGACTGCTCCACATGGGCGAGCAAATGACCGAAGACGAACTGCAGAGCTGCCTCGACGCGTTGCTCATTGGTGAAGACAGCAGTACGATTGACGGCAGTGACGGCGCGATCCGTATGGACTCGCATTACACAGCGCTGAGCTTTGCCGACAAAGTGCTTGGCTTTGATGACTACCAAGCACTTGAGCAGGACGACAACGACGCCGTCTCCGGAGCTTGATGATGAATTTCAATTGGGTATACAATAGAGTGGCTTCATAAACCACGCGCGTAAAGCTAAGCACTCGGACATGGCGGGTTTGACAGTATTGCAAGGGCCCTTGCCACGAAAGAGACAAGATTGGTGGCAATACGATTCCGGTATCTATATCAACGAGGTTTGTGCGTGTCACTGCTGGGCAAGGCGCTGAGGATCGCCAAGCTACAGTGCCTCGTTGACGAGTCTGATGGTGGATTACGTTTCGACCAACGGAATTGAATGCGGGTTTCTCTTTTCCCCTTCGTGCGAGGCGTTTGCATCCCTACCGCACATGAGAAGCATCGCATTCTCGCGTGTGAATGGTTTTTCTTTGGCTTCACTCGTATCTGGTTATACTAATGTTAGACCTATTGATGAAGTTGTCCAAGGCAATTCCAGATCTGGGGTTGATTTCCACGGTGGGAGAGGGCGCGCTTGGGTTTGAGTGGCGGCAGAGGAACTGCCACAAGGGTAATGGGAGTGTTGGTCTGCAAGAAAGTGCATCCAAGCCTATGCTCGATCATTGATTGGCTTAGATCTGTCTCAAACGCAGTTTGATTGGTAAATATTCAAACCTCTCGTTTGAGAAAGGCCCCATGATTCGGAGACCGTTCGGCGCCAAGACCTCTTCGCGAGGAAAGGGTTTTTGCGGCGTGACTCACGACCGTCTGCGCCTTCATGATGGGTGGATTGACGAGACTCGGAGCTCGTGGGTTCAGCGGCAGTGGTGGAGTGCGCGGGATGAGAATCGCTTGACGGTCTCAATCGCACTGTTCTCGGGCAAGGCGTCCGTCCCTCCTCAATGGGTCTTCTTCGCGCCATCGTTCTCACCGCCATCGCCGTCGGTGGCTGCACCGCACAGGAGGTTCCGCTCGAGACGAAATGGCGCTCTCTTCAAGTCAACTGCAGCAGCTCATCACCCTCACGCCGTCGCCATGACCAGGTCTCTCTATCCGACGCGACTGTGCTGTTTGAAGACCTCGGATTGAGTCCGGCAAGCCGCTCGAGGTGGCTGCACGACCTTGGCGAGTGGCACTTGCTTCGTGGTGGGAATATCAGCCGCTCAGAAGAATTCCTGCGCACGAGTGCAGACATGGGCCAGGCCAGCGCACAGTTCCTCGTCGGCGTGCTCGCTGCCACGGACGCCACGGCCTCGCCAGCCGAATCAGCAGTCTTCTATCAGTTTGCGGCGTCTGGAGGCTCGATTCCAGCCGCCATGGCGTTGGGCTACCGCCACTTGGTCGGATATCACGCGCCACGGTCCTGTGAAACGGCGCTTCGGTACTACAAGACTGTCGCCGACGATGTCATGCGCCACGGGCATGCGCTGCCAAATCGTGCGGTGCCCATCCAAGTGTTCTCCATGCCGACACCGACTCGGCTCTCGGACGACCAGACCAAGTTGCCACAGACGGACAATGTCGACCGCGACCGCGTCGAGTATCTGAGGCATCGAGCTGCGTCATCGTTGGCCAGCATTGAACTGCTCGTGCGCACTGCGAGTCTTATTCTGTTTAGCGATCTTTACCAAGATACCACAATGGCTCACGAACAAGCACAACGAGACGCGATCAATTTGCTGGAGCGAGCTGCGAGGCTGAGCAGCACCTCAGCGAATGCTCTGCTCGGCCATGTCCACGCGTACGGACTTGCAGGGGCTCGCGTCAACAAAGCGCGGGCGATTCAACTCTATGAAGACGCGTACAACTCTTCCAACGCCAGTGTCAATGGCAAGGCCGAGGCAGCCAACGGCCTCGGCTTGCTCTATTTTCATGGCCAGCCAAGTGACGTCGAGCGGGCGATGTCCTACTTTCAAAGCGCCGCCAGGTCGGGCCATGCCGACGGCGTTTTCAATGCCGCAAACGTGATGGCGCGAGTGGACCCGCAGCGAACCATCCAGTATCTCCAGGCAGCGGTCGAGGTCGGCCACGTCGGCGCCATGTTCAAGCTCGCTCGCACCAAGGAAAAGCAGCGCTTTGAAAATGTTGTGGGCGACGACGAAAGCGGATGTATGGCTGCTGTCAATACCTACAAGCAGGTTGCGGAGCACCATCAGTTTGGAAGAGCACTGTTCAAGCGCGCAGAGGAAGCGTTCCTTTCAGGGCACTACGAGCATGCACTGCGGCTCAACCGCATCGCCGCTGAGCTGGGATTCGAAGTCGCCGAGCACAATGCCGCGTGGTTGCTGGAGCGGTACGTGTTCTCGTCCACCCGTGACGTCTTGAAGAGCTCTACCTATGTGCAGCTTGTGAAGAGAGGGATTGTCCAGCACAGCGCCGACGCCGTAGTGCGTCGTGGGGATATGGAATTCACGAAGGGAAACTATCGACTCGCGATGAAGCAGTACCTTCGCGCCATGGAAATGGATCCGACCCACGCAAGAGCATTGTACAGCGCTGGCTACATGTGCGAGTGGGGGCTCGGCACAATCCACAACGGCCGCAATCTCGAACGCGCGCGCTGGTACTACGAGCAAACCCAGCGACACGAACCACTGCTCGCGTACGCGCTTCCAGTGGTCATCCTACGCATTGACATGGAGCTCATGGCGACGCACTGGAACAACCAGATCCGTCGGCTGTATCATGACGCATTCAGGTGGATCAAGACAGTGTTCGTGGCCCCCGTTCCGCATGACACCAAGCATGGAGAGATCGTGTTTGATGACGCGACCGTGACGACACCGACCACTGTGACGCCTGTGCAGTTCGTCTCAGCGATGGCATTTGATGGTGTGACGTCGAGCGTCACTGTGGAGACAACGCAGCCATCGCCGTTGCACACAGTGACGCTGGAGACGTGGCTCTGGATAGAGAAACCTCCTAACCACGCCAGTGCATCGGGTTCCACAAGCCAAGTCCTATTCGAATGGCCCAGCATTCTACGCGTCGAGTTAATTCCACACCACGACCGTGTCTCGTGGCAAATCCGCGTTTCGGGATACGAGTCGTATCAGAGCGTGCTCACGCTGACTAACGCGGTGTTCCGCCCACAGCGCTGGTACCGCATCACCATCATGGTCGATGCCACAAGACGGAAAGTGGAATTGCGTGTCAATGGCGAGGTCGCAGATACCGGAAACCTGCTCGTATCGTTTCCCACCTCTACACACGGGCGATCGGTGGTCCACGTTGGCCATTCGTCGCGCCAGCCCCAGCAAGACGCGACAAACGTATTCCATGGGCAGCTCGTAGAGTATCAGGTCTGGCGTGGCGTGTCTGCCGCTCACGACACGTCGGAGTCGGCTCAAATGCGTCCAGCCGATCGTTCTATGTGGATCCATCTACTGTTCGACGTCCATGCTCGCGGGGACGGAGCCAGTGGGCGAGATCACGACCAGATCCGTGTGCTTGACAGGCAAGGTGAAACCGGCTCTCAAGTAACAGTAAGTGGGGTCGAACATCGTATGGTCCAGTTTCCTCTTGGCCGTCACTAACTCTCAAATAAGTTCGTTTCATGAGTTACGTTCACTACTGTGGTTTACTTTACTTTGCTTGACTGGATCCCGTCACATCAAGCCGCTGTGACTGGCTTGTCTCCTGCACGAAAAGCTGCAAGCCGCTCGGACTGGTACCGCACAAATGTCTGGAATCGACTTGGTGTTGGGAGGACCTTCTCGTACCGGCCGACGCCATGGCTGCAATCTTGTTGACACAATTGAGACTCGTATTCGACTCGTTCATGCCAACGACACCAATCAGCGTCATCTTCGTTGTAGTTGTTCTCGCTCAGAAAAGGAGGAACGACAACGCCGTCTTGATGGACTTCATCTCGTAAACACTCCACGCAGCGAGTTTGCACTCGAACGGGAGGCTCACGGCTGTGAAAGGCCCACGAGACACCACGGAAAAATTTGTGGGCTTTCACCTCAGTCGAACCGTGGCGGTGCCCAAGCCTCTTGCAAGCGTCAACACTTAGGAGGCGACGAATGAGGTCCTTGCACGGGCCGCTCACTCGCGGGGACGCTGGGAAGGCGAGCTTGCCTAGAAGGATGCGGCAGAAAAGCGGTTTCGTCGAGTTTTCGTTTGGTTTCTTAAATGGCGACACACCGTAGAGAAGCTCGTACAAGAGGCAGCCCAGCCCCCACCAGTCGACGTCGGACGACTGGGTCCATGCCTGCTGGATCATCTCGGGCGGCATATACTCGATAGTCCCCACGAACGAGTTGGAGCGGACCCGCACACGGTCGTCGATCCCAAGCATATGTGAGGAGGGACCAGCAACTCCACTGGAAGAATCCGTTTCCCACACATCTTGGTCATCTGGGTTCATGTGGTCGGTTCCGGGCGTGCCGAGATCGTCTTCTTCAATTTGACCGGGCTCCTCTTCGGACGTTGATACCGTGGTGGCCGTTGCTGTTGTCGCTACCTTCTCTCTGAGATCTCCAATCCATTTCGAGCTGTTCTCCAACGTGTAGTATCTTGACGGGTCCACGGGCAGGCCCTCGTGGGCGACACCGAAGTCGGTCAATCTGATATGGCCGTCGGACGCCACGAGCACGTTCTGCAGCTTGAGGTCGCGATAGACAAATCCCATGGTGTGCACGTACTCGAGCGCTTGCACGATCTCCGATGCGTACTGCTGGACGGCTTGTTCGGACAGTGTGCCGCCGCAAAATGCCTGCACGTCGGCCAAGTTCCCGCCCTGGTGGTACTCGAGCACTAGGTACAGTCTCTGGCTATCATGGAACGCCTCGTGGAGTCGGCACACGAACGGGTGGCGCAGCATTTGCAGAATGTACTGTTCTTTCCGCGCGTGGAAGGTGCGTCGCGGCCACGGCTGTTGCATCGGACACGATTGCACTTTCATCGCATAGAGCTGTTGGGACGTGCGCTCGCGCACAAGGTACACGACCGCAGCACCGCCGATGCCAAGCACGGCGAGACGTTCGTACGCTGCGAGTTTCGCAGCGGCTTCGCCATCGCACTCATCCTGCACGTTCTCGGGGAGCTTACTGAGCACTGGTGTACTCCAGCTTCGCAGCTGTTCAAGGCGCGACATATCGCGTCGCACGGCGTCTGCTTGGTCGTCATCGGGCGGTTCCATGCTCGACGGCACTGCCTTCAACGGATCGAGTGCACGAAGCGGAAAGCGGACTGACTGGTGAGTTAAATGAGGTGGGAGTTGGTCAAGTGGGAGACACTGAACAGTGTTCAACCGTGCGCCGGGGTTCCGGTGAAGTCACGTCTTCGGGCTTTGTCAGGTGCCGTTTGTCACACACATTCTTGCTGAGCTACTCGCTGATTGGTGGATCAAGAGGAACATGTCAGGTGCCGTCTCATATCCTGTATTAAACGATGGAATACCTTATAGCAGAGGTAATATGAAGTCGATAGGGCTTCTAATCAGGTGGTCTTCAGTACACATCAGGTGAACCTGTTAGAATACATATGGAAGAACGATATTCCGTTTCAAGAGGTCTGTTCAAAGAGACACGCGACCTTCTTCGTATTTTTGCCGTTTCAAGATTGCACTTCTTTGCAAAATTCAACCTGTGTTTACTGACGTGCAGGAAGAGAAATGTATAGAGTATGAACTTTACTCCAAGACCGTGTTGTCACTATACCCAGGTATTTCTTACGGTTCCATCTCATTCCATCTCATCATCCGCCCAGCCCCATTTCCGCTGCGTGTCCATCTCAAGGCCACTGGCCTCTGGCCTTGCATTGGACTCCATGGGATATTCCATTGGTAATCTCCCTAGCGCTGCATGTCTAGCCGCTCGGCCATGCCTCGTGTCTCTTGCTGCGCTTCCAGTGGTCTCCACGGGTGTCGATCTCAGAGCTTCCCGGTCTTATCCGCCAAGCTCACTTTCCAACTTCCCTCGCAAGGCAAGCAAAGCACCTCCCCCAACGACAAGCACCCGGTACCATGGTAGCGGCTCGCGCGACGCGCTCTGGCATCAACGTCTTCAAGCTCTGGACGACCGACAAGGGCACGTTCCCGATCGTGTTCATCGCGTCCATTGCGGCGTGCGCCGCTGGCACGGTCGCGACGCGGTACCTGTTCTTCAACCCGGACGTGTACTTTGACAAGGACCGCCGCTTCCAGCACCTCCACCACGACGCCGACACGGGTGCGCGCTGGCGCCAGTTCCGCTTTGCGTTTGCCAACTACGACCGCAACCCGATCAACCAGTCGCGTCTCTACGACCCCATGTTTGAGCGCCCCGAGAACAAGGACATCAAGAGATAACTCGGTTTCCACAGCGGAGGCGGTGGGTGCGTGGGGAAGTGATGTGTATCCCAATAGTGTGTGTCTACAAGTCGACCAGTACGTCGACCAGTAGCACTGCCACCCATTCTCTAATCTGGAAAATGTAATTGTATCCATTCGATATCGGTCTCCAGTCTTGTACTCCATGGGATTATGAGCGGAACGCGTGCTTGGCCATCGCTGGGGATGTGGGGTATTCAAGCGTACTTCTGTGCGGTGTCCCTGGGTGGATCGTGAGCCGTGACGTCGCAGCAATCGTGTCAAACAGGCCGGGGATTAGCCCGCGCGACCGACGTGACGTGACGTGTAACGTCTTGGTGTAGAACCCACGTCGTGCGAGGCAGCGGCGGTACCACATCTGAATGAACGTGCTCGCCGAAATTCGCTCGCCCTCGGCCACGCAGTCCTGGCACTGCTTGATCGCCGCTTCCAATGACGAGATTGTCTGCTCAAACAGCGCGAGCCGCTGTTCGAATTCGCGGGCATTCGCTGGGTCAAATGGCGGGAGCAGCAAGTGCCACACGGCAAGAACACGGCCACGGCAGAACTGGGTCTGCGCGTGGATTGCTGTGAGGTGGGTCACTATCTGCACGCGCCACCGGGGCGGCACGACGCTCGCATGGAGCCAGAGCGGCACACTATCGATGATTTGATCGAGTTCGTGTGCGCGCAAGAGAAGCTTCTGCGTGGTGTCTGCACACTGCAAGCGCTGTTTGGACTCGCGGTGGCGGCGTCTCGTGGCGTCGGACAAATGGTGCGGCGCTCCTCCGGATGACGCGACGGAGATGCTCCCGCGATGGGACGACGCTCGCACAGACCGCAGAGCCTCATTGTACGCGCGCACCGAGCGATCGTCGATGTCGACGATGCTTGTTTTACGGTCATGGCGACCCCGTTGTCGCAGCGGAAGTCGCGAGGAAGAAACGTGTAGCTTCTCGAAGGAATCGGCGGCTGCAAACGTGTCGGTAGATCGCCCGTTGTCGTCGTCAGAGCCTCCCGAGGAAGAGGACGACTGTGATGCGAATGGCCACTCATCGGAGTCGCTGTCCGAGGCAGACACTAGAGCCATGAGTGCTTGGAGAGCTTGCGTCGTTTCGCCAACAACAGTTCATGTTGAAGATGAACCGACCCGTTAGTGACATACTAAGTCACTCTCGTGGAGGTCAGAATAGTGAGGGAATAAGAAGATTCCAATGATGAAAATCCGGGCAATCGCCAATGACGGCCGTCGGCTGCTTGAAGCGCCGAGGCTGCGCCAGCTCGCTGCTGGTCGTGTTGACGCGCGTGCGTTCGGTAGTGTACACGATGAGGACAAATATCTCGAGCTCAAGCAGCTCAAAGATATCAAAAGGTACGGAGTGGTTTCCATCGTGGCACCCTAAGTCTGGATAAATGGCCAAGCTCTCACTCTCCCTTGCCTGCAGCGAAGAGTTCTACGACGAGCAGAATCTGCACCGCCGCTACTTCTACTATATTGACTTGCAAGGGCGCCTTTTCCTGGAGAATACGCGGCCGAAGAACCTTGCGACGTCTCTGAAAAGCGCCAAGTTCCTGCGATTCTTCTTCTCCCAGGTGCGACCCAACCGCCTTCCAGACAGCGAGCAGGAGCAGTACGAGTCGTTTCTCGAGTACCCGTATCGCTCTCCATGTGGAAAGGAAATGAACTTTATCAAGTGCGCCGACCGGCCGCTCGTGTTTGAAGACCTGCGGCGACAACCAGAGGCGTCGGTCGCACCCAGCGGATGGGAGTTTGTGTTTGGTGGCGGCGAGCTGACGATGCCGTTTCGACCCGACACGCTCAAGATCTCCCTCTCAACGGGGCGGCTCTACCATGATGTCGAGACGAAGCATTTTCCCGCTGGCGATCCGGAATCTATTGGACTGGTGCGTTCGCAAGTCGCCGTCGAGCTTGGGCGAACGATTCATCTCTATGACGACGATGTCGTAGCGCTGAACGATAGCAGTGGCAATTGTGACGCACCCGTCGTTGGTGAGTTCGAGTGGGAGGGCGCTGTGTTTCCGATCCGAAGCATTGATTGAGAAAGCGCGCCACACGTAGTCAGTTACGATTTGATTTGTGCATATATCCTACAAGTAATTAGTATTGGTTGGGTATTCACATGTTGTGTGGCTTGCGACGGAAGAGCAGCAGGGCGATCTCATGCCGCGTCAACGGCCTTCGCTTTGTTGTGCAGCATCGACTCCTTTTCGGTCTTGACGTCCGATTCCGCTTCCAGTTTGATGTCATCGTGTGCGGCATCAAACTCTTGACCACGGTTCTCGGGACCCACAAGAATGATCACGAAGAGGTACGCAAACACGACCGCCAGCAGCTCGCAAATTACCTTGCTGTAGTCATAGCGAGGTACACCAGTGCGGGTCGGCGGAAGCGGGTAGCGCTCGCCCAACGACGCCTCAATCGTTGAGGCCGTCGACGAGATCAAGTTGCCGAGCTGGTATGCCGTACCAGCAACAAAAGTCGAGTACTTCGGTGGCGCCAGTTCCATCAGATGGATCGGAATCACACCCCACGCTCCTTGCACACAGAACTGGAAGAAAAAAGCAGGCACCAAA
>JAADXL010000167.1:0-48634 GCA_023337755.1 Pythium aristosporum
CTCTGGCGATTCTGCTCGAGATTGGTGACTCGCTCCATCAAACTCGCAATTGTCTCCTCGTAGCGTACAACTCTTGTATCCAGACATTCAACTGTCGCCTCAAGGCCTTCGTTCGTTTTCTTAAGGCCTTCAATGGTCGCTTCAAGGCCTTCGATGGTCGCTTCAAGGCCTTCGATGGTCGCCTCAAGACCTTCGAATCTCTTGATCATGCCAATTCGCTCTTCATGATACTTCATCTCGAACAGACATTTGACCCCCGCGCCTGTCAGTTTACTCGCTTCGAGTCGATCAGTGATGACAGCGAGCTCATCCTGGAAGCGTGACTTCTTGGTGAGCAGCTTTTGGTACAGGCTGTTCTTCTCGTCATTGGCAACATCTACAAATGTCTCGAACGATGCCGTGCTGCTGGCGTTCGACGCTGGCGCCATTTCATCGGGGCGTTCCTGGGACGTAGGTGCAGAGGCCGATGGAGGCATGGTCGCTGATGTTGTTGTCGTGGCAGTGAGGCTCTCGAGACTTGGCAAGTTGCGGAATAGCAAGCTCGGGAAGGGAGGGAGAACTGGATCTGGTAGACTCTGATGGGTGGGAATGAGAGATTGATGTGATAGCTCGTTATTTGCCCCTCAGGGTTGTGAAAATTCGTTCATGCCATCAATCAACATCTCTGTCAGAATGGGACTGATTCCTTCGGCCTTGATTTCGAATACCTGTCATACACGGTCCACGTATGCTTCCACGTATTTGGCCACATCCACGAGCATCACGCGGACCAAGACCTGCTGGGCAGCCTCAGAGTTCCCGGCAAGATGGATGAATCCAACATTGCGGTTGGCAAGATGAGGTTGAAGTCTCCGTCCATCGGAGCACGTATTCGTTCATAAGGTGTATGACTAATGGTATATAGTCGACCTCTTCTGTTTCAATATTATTTTTTCCCGAAGGATACCCATTTACAATGATTACCATGCCTCTCAATCTTGAAGAATCTTCGCCCTTCTTTTCAGGACGTCAAAAGAGACCGCTCACATCCGTGGAAGCATGAAGAGCGGCGTAGATCATGATGGCCGTGCGGAGGGCAACGATACCGCAGCGCCACGCGCCGACGCTGCGTCGTACTCCAAGATCTACCGGCTTGCGGGGCTCAGTCTCTTGGAGGCGACCTCGTTCGGGATCATGGTCCCGTTCATGCCCTTCGTCACGACCGAGGTATGCGAGGCAGTTCTTTGCCATAGCATGAATGGCCAGAACTAAAGCGGTTGCTCAATAGTACTTTGCGCGCCACTACACGCACGGCGTGCCGATCGATTGCGGCCGCGACTCGCGCAGCGCCGCGTGCATTGCCGGCTCCAAGGACGCCGATTGGTGGACAAGGTGCGCGGCTGCCAGAAATGGACGAACATAGCGACTGAGTCTAATGGGGTAGCGATCGACTTGCAGCTGGATCGGTGCGATCGGCTCCATCTGCTTCTTCATGATCTCGCCATCCATTGGCATCGCCTCGGACATTTACGGCCGCAAGGTGAGCCATGCCATGGCTCGACTGAGACTGATTCTCCTCACTGACAATTCGTATGGAACGCTACAGCCCTTTATCGTGGCGAGCCAAATCATGCGCGTCGGGATGCCGTTTACGATGATCTACTTTGTCGAGTACGGTGGGCTGATCTGGCCCTACTTTCTGCTACAACTCATCTGCGCCATCTTTGAGTGGGTCTCAAGCCTCTGCACTCACCATGATTGTCCATACTAACTGTACTGTGACCCGCAGGACCATGGGCGTGTCCAGTGCTGCTGTGGCTGACAGCATCGGTGTTGACAACCGCGCAACTCCTTCGGCTTTCTCTTTGCGCTGGGCTATATTGGCTTTAGTGTAAGCGCCGGGGTCTCGGGCTTTTTCTCTCGGGTGCGTCCTCCTTCCATACAAACTCTCTGACCAGCAGCGGACTTACATTTTTATGCCATAGAGCCAAGCACTGCGCATCGCGGCGTCGCTGTGTATTGTACGGACACTCTACGCGGTCTTCATCTTGCCTGAGACGCTTCCCCCGGAAAAGCGAATCAAGAAGACCAAGCGCACTCGTCAGCGGTGCAAGAACCCGATCACGGGAATGTCCATTCTGCTCCGCTCACAACTGTTCATGAGACTCACGACCATGATCGCGATCACGACGTTCGTTGGTGCCGGCAACGGTCAGATCCGCATGTTTTACCTCAACACAGTCATCGGATTCAACGAGAAAGACACGTCTCGGCTCATGCTCACGTTTGGCATTGGCTCGATCGTCGCGCAGCTCGTGCTGCTACGCCCCATCATGGCGTGCGGCAAAGAAAAGGGCGTGATCGTTGTCGCCGTCGTCGCGCGCATGCTCGAGTGCGGCGCCTACATTGTGAGTACGTTCATCCCGCAGAAATGGGTCATCTACGCGACCATCGTGCCGTCGAGTCTGGGGGATTTGTCGTTTGCTGCGATCTCGTCACTCAAGTCGATCAACTGCTCGGACGAGGAACAGGGACGGCTTCAGGGCGCGATCTACAGTGTTCGGGCCGTGTTTGAAGCCGTGGGACCCGTGGCGTTTGCTTTCATCTACAACATGATGAAACGAGACGAGCTGTGGACGCAGATTCTACCGTTTGGGATCTCGGTGGTGCTCTATGGATGCGGTGCGGTCGTTGCAATGTCTCTACCGATCTCTCAGGACAATGGGCCGTCCCGACCACCGATGCCGTTCAGTCCCGTGTCGTCCACGGCCTCGACACCGACGATGTCGACCTCCGCAAGTGGTGCATTTGTATACGACTACACAGACGACGGTGACGATGAAGAGGGGCAGGACGATGAGGATGGATACCTCGCCGAGCCATTGCTCGGAGCATACGACCGGCGAGGTGTGAGCGAGGCATGATACCATGGCAGTGAGAAGTTTGCGCCTGGTTGGCCAACTAAATAGGAGCATAGCGTATCAGGCTGCTGCAAAACTGTTGGTGGATTCCGTGTCTTCCGAAAACCTAGATCCATGTTCTCACACCGTGAAGGCATTCCTCAAGCTGTGAGGGCATGGATCGCGTGACGTTTGACGCGCTATTAGTCGTCGAGTCGTGTCTCGGACCAATCCGATGCAAGTAGATCAGCACTATATTTCAGAGGTTCAAGATGGATAATTAATGGCTACCATCATTCCCGATGGACTGGTGTGTTTAGCAGGTATTCATTTCCGCAATGGATCCCAATGACACACACGTACCTTGAAGAAAGGTCAGTCAAGTCGAGAGAAGAACGAGCGTCACACAAGCCGGAAGGAGCGATCCCCCACGGAAGAGAGAAGATCAGAGAGGAGATGAAGACCGCGCATGAGGACGCCGGCGATGCCGCGTCGCCACGGCGCAGCAGCAACCGCGAGGTGTACAAGCAGATCAGCTCGCTCGCCGGGCTCGGACTGCTCGAGGCGTGCTCGTTTGGGATCATCATCCCCATGCTGCCCATTGTGACGACAGAGGTATCACATGAGTCTGTTTCAATTGCGGCCATGCGCGTATGGAGGTCTAATGGCCTTTTTTGTTATCCCTTGTGACTCCGCAGTATTTTGCGCGTCAGCATACGGGCGGCGTGCCCATCGATTGCGGCCGCAACTCGCGCGTGCCCGCGTGCATTGCCGGCTCGAAAGACGCCGACTCGTGGACGAGGTGATGCATAGTATTGCAGCCGTGGGGGGGCGAAAGAAGAGATAAGGGTTTAACCGCGATGTTGTTTGCCTCGTATCAGCTGGATCGGCGCCATGGGCTCGATCTGCTTCTTCATCATCTCGCCAACGCTGGGCATCCTCTCGGATTCGTACGGGCGCAAGGTAAGCGTTCGCATCAACCGCCCCTTCCCATTTTCTCTCATTTTAACTCCTTTTGCTACAGCCGTTCGTAGTCGCGAGCCAGTTCCTGCGCCTTGGTTTGCCGCCCGCGATGATGTATTTCGTCGAGTACAACGGCTCCATCGCCCCGTTCTTCATCTTCCGCTTCCTCTGCAACGTGTTCGAGTGAGTCCAAAATCAACTCCCTATTTCGCTCTGAAACGATACACCTCATGCAAATCCACTCTTGCAACTACAGAGTAATGGGCGTGACGAGCGCGGCGGTGGCCGACATTGTGAGTCCCGAGAACCGCGCAACCGCGTTCGGCTTTCTCTTTGGCGTGTGGTCGATTGGCTTTTGCGCCAGCGCTGGCCTCGCCGGGCTCTTCTCGAGAGTACGTCGTCCCGTCTTGCTTTGGTCATAATCATCGACGGCAGTCTGGCTGATCTTGTGGGGTTTGCTGGAAAATTTATCGTAGAGTCACGTGCTCAAGATCGCGATGATGCTCTTCATCAAGCGCGTACTCTTCTCCATGTTCGTCTACCCAGAGACGCTCCCGCACGAGAAGCGCGCCAAAAAAGGCGCGCGCCGACTGCGCTGCAAGAACCCGATCTTCGGCATGTCGATCCTCTTTCGCTCGACGCTGTTTGTGCGCCTCACGGCCATGATCGCGCTCACGAGCTTTGTCTCGAGCGGTATCTCGCAGATTCGAATGTTTTACCTCAACACGACGATCGGATTCGACGAGAAGGACGTGTCCAAGCTCATGCTGGCGTTCGGCATCGGCTCGATTCTCGCGCAGCTGCTGCTACTCAAGCCGCTCATGGCGTGCGGCAAGGAAAAGGGAGTTATCGTGGTCGCACTGACAGCGCGCATCGTGGAGTGTGCCGGCTACGTGGTCAGTGCCTTTGTCCCGGAAAAGTGGGTCATCTACACAACGACCGTACCCTCGAGCGTCGGCGACCTGTCATTTGCCGCCATCTCGTCGCTCAAGTCGATCAACTGCTCGGAGAAAGAACAAGGACGTCTGCAGGGCGCGATCTATGGCGCACGTGGCATTTTCGAAGCTGCTGGGCCCGTGGCTTTTGCGTTTATCTACAGCATGATGAAAGCCGACGCCAAGTGGACACAGGTGCTGCCGTTCGCCGTCTCGATCGTGTTGTACGTGTGTGGCGCGGGTGTTGCCTTGCTGCTGCCGACATCGCCGGACAAGGTGCGACCGTCCGTTCCGTTCAGCCCCATACCTTCACCCGCAGCGGCGACGTCTGCGACCGGATCATTCCTGTACGACTACAACGACGAAGATGATGGCGACGACCAGGACCAGGACGAGAATGCCTACCTTGCTGAGCCGTTGCTGGGTCAACCGGGCGGCGCGGGACACCATGGTGAAGTCTAACTACTGACTTCACAGAGCTCTCTGGAAACTGAGGCGTGAGCTCTAGCATGAATATACGTGAAGTATTAATTTACCATACTTCTCCACACAATGTCGGAGGAAGGTTCTTCTACTGCAGTGCAGGAAGACTCGTCTCTCCGCTGCTTCTGTTTGGTGACAGCTGAGGTAGGACTGTACCCGACGGCTCAGCTCCGCCAAGCGCTGGTGTCGATTCGTCTGTCGTTGCATGCGCGTCTACCGCTGGCTGACCTTCTGACGACGCCGCGAGAGCGTGGGCCATTTGTGCCTCCATCCGCTGACTAGCCGTGCGCATCTCTCCCGAGATCTCTTCGAGCGCTGCGGTGCTTTCGGTCTTTGGTGACTGGATAAACTCTTTCGCGAGCTGCTTAGAGTCGTGGAAGGCGGCTTGTGCAGCCGCAGTCGTTGAGGACAGCGGCGTCGTTGGAGACGTCGGCAGAGACCGCCCGTTGCCCATTCGCCGTAGCTCCTCGCGGTACTGAGCAGCTTCGCCTTGGAGGTCGCGCACGGTATGGTCACTGTACTCACGCTCGCTGTCGGCACTATCTTCATATTCGTCGTCTCGCGGGCGTGGGCCCGTTACGATCTTATCGACGACCACCGTACGACCACTCCACTGCCACGTCTCCCGGACTTTCATTGAGACGGTATGGTCATTCGGCGCAGGCACATTGCGTGTCAAGATCTGTCGGTCTCTAAGCCACCACTTCCCCCGCTTTGTGTCAGTCGGCACAAACTGCGTATAACTCAAAGACTGTTGGTGTGGCTGATGTGACGCGGACGTCGACGACGTCTCTTTCCACCTCAAATTCTTCCCACGCGATGGGCTCGACGCTGCCGTCGCGGGCCGCCGTGGTGTGGAGTCGCGCCGGTACTCACCACTCCCACTTGGCCGTGAGTCGGGGAAGAAAGAATCTTGTTGCTGCTGCTGGTGGGACCTTGTGGGTGATGGCAGTCGGGGAGTCCCCACCGAGCGTGTTGACATCTCACCGCTGACGGTGCCGCCGCGCACTCGCTCTTGCTCCAACATGAACTTGAGCATCTCCACCTCTCGCTTGAGCGACTGAACTTCCTCCGCGGACGCCATGCTGTCGAGTAGGCCTCTGATCCAAGAGGCCAGCAATCAACGCTGGTCGGATATGGCGCTCTCTGCTTGGAAAGCGACTGTTCGGCTCTTGAAGGACCATCACTCACAATACCATTTTTACAGATCAAGGGGAACTATTCAAATTGCACTTCATGAAAAGGTATAAAATGATTTCTAATTTACCTTATTTTGGTAATCAACCCTATGTACTGTAGTATAGTTATTTGTAACACCCTGGGGTAGGATACTTTTGCCATTGCTTCTCTGCATTCTTCAAGCAGGATCCACCCGAGAAGAGAAGCGACCGATGCTGCCCGTGGAAGCCAAGCCGCTGCTCGCTGAGGAGCACAGCAGCTCCGCGACGGAGACTGCCGAGTCGGAGAGAAGCACGAGCGCTCGTACCGCGTCGCCGCCGCCCACCCGCATCTCAATCGCACGCGACTGGGGCAGCAGCGGCGACGGCTTTGGCCAGTCGTCGTACACGGATCTGGTGTCTCTTGCCAAGGAGGCAAACGCCGCGGCCCAAGGCGGGGCCACGAGCAGAAACCAATTAGGCGCCATCAATGTGCGTACTGTACTAACCCCGGTCTGGTCGTTGAGCATCATGGTTCTGACTAGTGGGTCTCGTAGGGAGTCTATGTGCCGTGTCTGCTCAACATCATCGGCGTGATTCTGTTTCTTCGCCTCGGCTGGGGCGTGGGCCAAGCTGGCGTCGAAGGAATGCTCCTTATTTTCTTCATGGCCGAGATGCAGGCCGTGCTGACCGTGTTGTCAGCGAGCACGATCGCCAGCAATGGCTCGATGCAAGGGGGTGGCTCGTACTTTCTCATCAGTCGATCGCTTGGCCCCGAGTTTGGCGGCGCCATCGGTCTCCAGTTCTACTTTCTGTACGCTGTTGGTGTGTCCATGTATCTCGTGGGCTTTGCCGAAGAGGCTCAGCGCACGTGGCTCCCCGATCCCGGGCTGGGCAAGCGCGCCGTGGTCGTGATCATCGCCAGTGTCGCCCTGCTTGTCATTTTGGTCATTGGCCTCATTGGTGCCAACGCCTTTGCCAAGGTCAACAAGTACCTATTCCTGCTACAGTTTACGTGCGTCGCGATCGGTGCGCTGTTGATATACGTCCTAGAACCGCACGCGCTCAAGAGCGGTGGGGACTTTACGGGCGTCCGTGTGGCCACGCTGAAGGCCAACCTCAAACCAGACTTTACGTCCGAACAGAACGTGTGCGGCGATGGTGTCGCTTGCACCCTTGCGGGTGTCTATGGTGAGTGCAGACGGCTGTCCATGCGGAGCAATGCGTGACTGACAAGCGCTGGCGTGATTTGCTGCAGCGATCGTGTTCCCATTGGCGACGGGGTTTATGGAGGGGCTCAACCTGTCGGGTGATCTGAAAAATCCCGGTGAGTACTACAAGGTCATTTACTGCTAGGCTCCCCATCTGCTGATGGATCATCTTACATTCGGCTCCCAGGACGAAGCATTCCAGTCGGGACGTTGTCTGCCGTGGGCACGTCCTGCGTAATCTACATATTCCTGATCCTGACGTTTGCCGCGGCCTTCACCGGCGAGACGCTGCGCAACAACTTCACGTTCTTCCAGGAAGTCGCGCATTTTCCGTACGTCGTGATCCTTGGTGTGCTCGTGTCGTGCTTCTCGTCCGGATTGGGCGCACTCTTTGGCGCGTCCCGCATCCTCCAAGCGATCGCACGCGACGATCTCTTCCCGCTATTGTCCACAATGGCCCAGGGATCGCAGCACGGCGACGAACCCCAGCACGCCGTGATTTTTACGGGGCTGCTGACGCAGGTCTTCATCTTCTTGGGCGACTTGGACCTGATCGCGCCGATCTGCACGTCGTTTTTCTGCTTGGCGTACGCCGGCGTGAACTTGACGTGCTTTTTGCTTCAAGTCACGGGCGTGCCCAATTTCCGGCCAACGTTTCGGTACCATTCGTGGCACCTCTCGCTCCTGGGCGTTGTGCTCAACATTGGCGTCATGGTCTACCTGAACGCGCTGTACGCCGTTGTCTCGCTGCTTGTTCTGACTGCGCTCTTCTTCTATCTGTACATGACGGTCTCTCCAAAGCACTGGGGCGATATCAGCCAGGCGCTCATGTACCACCAAGTGCGCAAGTACCTCCTGCGCCTCGATGCCCGCAAGGCGCATTCCAAGTACTGGCGACCTTCAGTGCTGCTGCTCACTAATGATATCAAGTCCCCGGAGGTCCGACTCTGCCATAGTCTCAAGAAAGGCGGGCTGTACGTGATCGGCCACGTCGTCACAGGCGAATTTACATTTGCCAACACAACGTGTGGCGAGACGTACAACAAATGGCTGGGCCACATTTTCGACTCCAAGATGAAGGCGATCCCGCTCGTCGTGGCTGCGACAAACGGGCGCGAAGGGTACCGCATGCTGATGCAGACGTCTGGTCTGGGCGGCATGCAGGTCAACACGGTCGTGATCCCGTGGACGACGGTGCGTAGCTTTGCCTATCAGAGCGACTGGAAGTGGGTGTGAGACTGACTGACTTTCATACTGAATGCAGCCGTTCAATAAAGCCTCGATCGTCCAGCAACAAAGCTCGCTGGATCTTCGAACCATCGAGGACTTTGTGGGTCTCCTAGTCGACGCCATCATCATCAAGAACAACATCGTTGTGACGCGCCATGTTCACCGCCTCGACCCGCGCCTACTCCACAAGAAGTCCAAGGCCCTGGCCGGTGAACTTGGTGGGCCGGCCGGAACGAACACCGACCGGCATCGTAACGAGACCATTGACGTGTGGGTGGCCGGGAGTTGGGACACACCCGGTGTCAACTCGAGCACCGCGCTAATGCTGCAGCTCGCGTACGTGCTCCACTCCAACCGTCAGTGGTATCGCCGCACGAGGATCCGCCTGATCAAGGCTTGTGCGAGCAGCAATCCGATTGTCATGCACCAGGAACGACTTCGGCTCGGCTTCACGGCGACAGCGCTTCGCGTGGACGAGTTTGTGGACGAGATGCTCGTGGTCTCGATCAACACGTCGAGCATTTTGGCGGCCGAGAGCAGTAACGCGCGCGCACTGAGCGACGCCAGCAGCTATTTTGACACCGAGCAGTCCATCATCGAACTGAACCAGACACTGCAACGCAACTCAGTCCGCACGGCGCAAGTCATTCTCATGCTACCTGACCCTCGCACCCACGCGGCCACAGTGTCTACCAAGACGGTGACGGCCGAAGGCACAGCCACAACCGAAGGCACGCCTGCCGAGCGGTACGTGACGAAGCTCGAATTGCTGACCAACAATTTGCCGTCGACGCTGCTCATTTTCAGCGACGACGAAGCCGCGCCGGTTGTCTCGACCTCGATATGAAACACAGTCTGTCTCTCTTTCTTTCTCCCCCTGATTTCGATACACCTACGGTTCATTTTCATTAATGTATG
The DNA here is from genome assembly GCA_023337755.1 of Pythium aristosporum. Classification (NCBI taxonomy): domain Eukaryota; phylum Oomycota; class Peronosporomycetes; order Pythiales; family Pythiaceae; genus Pythium; species Pythium aristosporum. The sequence continues at coordinate 9,777 of JAADXL010000167.1, forward strand.
ATCCACTTCTTGGTTAGTTGGGGTGGTCGTCGGACCACGACTCCGTTGCCGCGCAGAGTGAGATGGAATGGGATCACCAAACACGGAAACTGCAATGCTGGTGGAAAAGAATTCGAAACGAGTGGTGTGGTGTAAGCCTCTTGAAGTCCATTGAGGCCTCAATTGGCTTTGGCACACAAAAGCCTCAATTGAGGCAGTTGTGTGCTCAAGACGAGGTGGCCACGCGAAACAGTCCGACAAGTTGCCTTCAGTTGTCCATTTCTATCGTGCAGTTCTACCATATTTATGATTTCTAAATCGCACACGTCACAGAGCTCCTGATTCGCCATGGAAGGGTTTTCGATTCGGCGTATGCCATAACGGAGGTTTTCGTGTCTGCTTGGGAACAGAATCAATCGAGTGTATCGCCTTGGTTTTCCTGTTCTCTGTCGAGCCACTCACCGCTCAAGCCAAAGGACCAGAGTGTACGTCACACGAGAGCGAAAAGATCCGCGTGAAGCTAGTCATCACATTCCACGGCCTCGACCATGGGCACGGTGCAGTCGTTTTGTTTCGGAGAGAGCGACTCGCAGGCGTCGCTGCTGCCGGGCAAGCGCCGCGCGATCAAGAACCACAGCGGCGGCAGCAGCACGAGCAGTCGAAGCAGCAATGGCGTGCCGCCGCCGCGCTCGCATCCGCAGGTATTAGTGGTTTGCGTACCGAAGGTTTCTGTGTCGTGGGCTCACTGACGGTCATGGCTGGTGTGTGTGGATGGATCCACAGATCATTCAAGTGCAGGGCCCCGCGTACAGCAGCGGGAGCTTTGAGAGCAAGTACCAGATGCTGTCCGAGATCGGTGCGTTTGGTATGAGATCGTGAGGCTGGTCATTTGAAGGCTCATTCGCTGGTATGTTTCCAGGCCACGGCAGTACGTCGGTCGTCTATCGGTGTCGAGAGAAGCGCACGGGCGCGACGCGAGCGTGCAAGATCATTGATCGCCGCGTGCTGTTCGGACAGCGTAACGACGTCATGGAGCAGTTCCAGGTAATAGTGAACCTCGTACACGGGTCGTCGTGAAGGGTTTCTTATTTGTGCCGATCCCAACAGGTCGAGATCCAAGTGCTCCAGTCCATGAAGCATCCGAATATCATCCACATTGACGACGTTTATCTCACCGACTCGAAGATTTGCATGGTGCGAGGACCGGTCTTCTCCATGTGCCTATAACGCAAGACTGACGTCGCTGTGGGGTGGTGGATGGACTCTAGGTTACTGAGTATTTGAACGGGGGCGAGCTGTTCGACTACGTGGTCGAGAAAGGGTACGCTACATTTCCTTAGTGATGACTGGTGGCCACGCGCTGACGTTTGGTGTCGTTGTTTTGTGGTAGCACACTCTCGGAAGTCGAAGCAAGTGCCATTGTTCGTAAGGTCACGTCGGCCGTCGCGTACATGCATAGCTGCGGCGTCATCCACCGCGACTTGAAACCGGAAAACCTGATGCTCGCCAGCAAGGCGCCGGGTGCAGAAGTCAAGATCATTGACTTCGGTCTCGCCAAGCTGCTGGACGAAGACGCCAAGACGCAGTCGTTTCTGGGAACGCGGGTAGATCAACGATCTGGGATAGTCTCCCTCTTCTGGATGCGCGTCTGACTTGGAGTCGCTGTTTGGGTTTCTATAGGGCTACCTCGCGCCTGAGATGCTGCGGCGGCAGGCGTACACACGCAGTGTCGACATGTGGGCGCTCGGTGTGATCGTGTATGTGTTGCTGTGCGGCTGCCTGCCATTCAACGATGATGGCAGTCGCATCACGAACGACAAGGCCGCTCGGGTAACGAAACTGCCTCACGCTTGGTACCCTCCCGTTGTCTTCATGTCTAATCGGAATGCTACGTTACACTACAGGCCAAGTTTGGATTGAGGTACCCGACGTGGGCGAGTAATCTGTCGGCGAGCGCCAAGGACTTGCTGCAAAACCTGCTCGAGATCGATCCGAGCAAGCGCTTTACGGCCGACCAGGCTCTCGCGCACCCGTGGGTCACGGGCTTGCAGACGCCCAACCAGTACCTGCGATCGCCCAACTACTTGCGGAATATCAAACAAAAGCGAGGAAAAGTGGCGGCAAAGCCGGAACGCGAACGAGTCGATTTGGACTGCGAGGACTATGGCATCGGAGGACGGAGACAGTCCCATTAAAACGACGTGGCCACACACAGCCCGTCGCGCAGCCACGGGAATCGTGATAGGGAGAGAGACACACAGAAACAAATAGGAACGCAGAGTACTGTATCTATGAAGGGGCCTCTTACTGGATGTGCAAGGATCAGTTCACTGTGCGAGGTCCTACGATATCGTACGTGGACGAACAGGATCCTCAAGTTGTGAGGATGAGGTTCAACCTATTTTGACATGGCTACATTTGATACGTACTTAGTGCGAACTTATTGTAATGTTGCAAGAAGGTGACGCCAACTGCCGTGTCGCAATGTTGCACGAAAACGAGAGCAACCCCAGCGGCGCGACACCCCTACGCCACCATTTCCACTTCTGCCACGCCGCGCCGAGCTCCGCTTCCGCTTCTCCAGAGACCACACTGTTGGCGCGCACGGCCCGCTTTCTGGTCCGTCCTAATCTAGAGACACGTCGCTGTGCGTGCACGGCGTTGCCGCGTCTGGATTCGATCTAGATCCACCGCAAAGGCGGAAAGAAAGGACGCAACATACTTTTTCAATAGGACGCAAGTAGTTAGAAGAAGCTAGCGCCATGCGCCGCTCCTCGCGCCTGGAGACGGCGACGACCGAGAAGCGCAAGACGAAGATGTCGATGCGCCTCGCGGAACACGCCAAGCGCCAGCGGCGAGAGGTACGCCCTGTGGCCTCCATCGTCCCCTTTTCTATATCGCTAGCTGACTACCGCCTTGTGCATGTATCTTTCTCTTTCTGCGTACATTCCGCTTACAGATGGCGAACGCTAACGCCGAGGAGGATGTGGAAGAGGGTGAGATGGTTGATCGTGGCGACGACTCGGACTTTATCGCCTCGTCGGAAGAGGAAGGTGAAGAAGATGAGGATGAAGATGAAGAAGAGGAAGCATACGAGGAGGACGAAGAAGAGCAGGAGGTGCCACGGCCGCCGCGCCGTGGCAAGCGCAAGGCTGCCGCGTCCATCACCATCGACAGCTCCGACTCGGACAGCAGTGCCAAGCCGATTCCCAAGATCAAATCTATTCTGAAACGGCAGAGCGAGGCTGCTGAGAACAAGAAGCTTCCACCCAAGTCAATTCTCAAGCGACCCAAGACACAGAGCAGCGCTGACAGCTCTCCGAACGGCAAAGCCGACCCGAAACCATCGGCGGACGCCGTTGCAGATACCCACCGCCGGCCAGTCAAGCAGCGCGCCACGGGCGACGCCGCGACGTCCGCGAGTGGCAGCACCAATGGTATGACCGAGGCTCGCAGCGATCGGTCCAGTTTCGGGAGTTCACTCACGCGGCCGTCACGAAGCGGGCTCAAAAACACGCTGACGCAGTTTTTCATCGACATTCTCGAGTGGGATTTCCACGACGCGCTCATGCGGCAGGCCCGCAAGCAAGACCACTCGGCCGTCACGGTCGCGAACGACGGATCGGAAGAGGGCGAAGTCGAGATCACGCGCGTGCCCAGCAAGTTCGAGTCGTACGAACACTACTTTTCCGTGTGGCAGCCGCTCGCGCTCGAGGAAGTTCAGGCGCAGACGCTCAATAGTATCTTCACTGACCGCGTGCAGGCGATCGCGATCGAGGCCGCGGGGTCTGGCAACAAAGGCAACTTTCTGGACCGCACGACCAAAATCCGGATCGATGCTCAGAAGGTTGCCATCCCTGCGACCCAGCGACGCTTGCGGGAGGAAGTGGGCAGTATCTTCGCCAACGATCTCGTGCTGCTCACGCCTCACCGGAGTTATTTCGACAAGGCGTACAAAATCCACAACAGTGGCGGTGGCGGCCACGCCGATAGCAAGTCCGAGGCGAGCGACAGTGAGAGGGAGAAGGAGAGAGAGGGCTTTCTCGGCATTGTCGCGACCCAGCGTGGCTCACGGGAAGGCGTGACCATCACTGTGCTATCGAACGATTGGCGCCAGTACGAGCCGCGGAAGAAGGAGCTGTTTGTGTTCAAGCTCAACAACTTGGTCACGAGTGTGCGCGAGTTCCGCGCGCTTTGTGACTGTGAGAACTACCAGCTCATGCCGCTCTTGTTGTCGGGTGAGTACCGCGCGGGCTCGATGCAGCTCGATTCGCTCGGCCTCGGATACGTGAGCTGGCTGCGCAAGGCCTTTAACGAGTCGCAGCTCGAAGCGATCACGGCCGCGGCGACCTCGGAAGGCTTCACCTTGATCAAGGGCCCGCCGGGCACGGGCAAGACGACGACGTTGAAAGGGTTACTCAACTCGCTCCACCTGCGCGAGTACAACCGGTACTACAATGCCGTGCTCGACGTCGCCCGCCGCCCCGACCACGAGACCAACCGGGCGTGGGCACGAATCGGCAACGAGAAACCCCATATTCTGGTACGAACGGCTCCTTAGGAAAGCTTGGAGAGAAACTAATCAGAATCTCTTTGTATTTTAGGTGACCGCGCCGTCGAATGCCGCGGTCGACAATATCATTGGCAAGATTATCGCCGAGGGATTTTGTGACGGCGAAGGACGCAAATACTTTCCCAAGATTGTTCGCGTCGGACGTGGCATGGTACGCGTTCTCCTTTCTTCAATCATGAAGTGGATGGGTGAGAAGCTGACAGATAGTATGATGTGATGCCAGGGTTCAAACGTCCGTGTCGTGGGCCTGGATGACATGGTCGACCAGATCTGCGGACAAACGTACGATGTCCTGCAGCATAAACTGATAGGCCTGCACCACGAAATCAGAAAGGTGGGTTTGGGTTGGAAAACAGACACATTCGTTTTACTCGATTCGAGCGGTCTTGACGAGTTTATTATGCTGTAGGTTGAGCACGATTCGATCCTGCTTCGCAATCGGTTTCGAGAGGTCGTCGCTGCGATCGATCAAGATCCCGTTGGCATACTCGCGCGCGAGATCCAACAAGAGCAACAGCGAATCAAGCAGGAACAGCAGAAACAACAAGAAAAGCAACTGCAGCAACAGCAGCCTGCACCACCGGATGCACCTCTGTCCCCACCGCCTGTGTCACCGCCACCAGCACCGCCTGTCGACTCGCCGCCCCCACCAGGCGTGCAGTTTACACCATCCGTGCCCAGTCCGCCACCGTCGTTCGCCATCCATTCTCCGCCGCCGCCCAACATGTTTCTGTACCCGTCGTCACCTCCGCCGTACGCAATCTCGCCAACATCTCCACCGGCACCGCAGTCGCCAGTGTACGGGTATGGAGGGTCAAGTCGACCCTATTCGTTTGGCGACGATGATGAGGGCGATGAAGCCGAAGAAGAAGACGAGGCGTTTCCTACGACCTACGGTCCGCCCGCTACCTCGCCCGTATCTGTTCAAGAAGCTTCGCCAGCATATAATGCAGCTGCCACGAGTAAGGCCTACAGTGCCTTCTTTGATGACGACGATGATGACGACATGAATGCGGAGGAAGACGAGCCACTGCCGAATGCTGTGCCCAAGGCACAGAGTGCGATCACAGCTGCGACTGAAGGTGCGGCGTCGGACCGTGATGAAGAAGATGAAGCGTTCCCTCCTCTTGTGGCGGACCCCCCGCCAGCACCACCAGAGCCTGTGGTGAATGGTGATCTTCACCCGGAGGAAGGGGATGCAAAGCCCGCGCCTTCACCGCCAGCCGACCCGTCTGAGAATGTGAAGCCTGAGCTGACGGAGAATGTGAAGCCCCCACCTCCTGCTCCTGCTGAGCCAGCTGAGAATGAAAACCATGATGAAAACAGTGGCCGTGCGACGCCCACCCAGGAGCTTGATGCCAAAGTGGAACTGCTTCGTGTCAATGTAGACGAGTATCCGTCAACTGCAGCCCTGCCAATGTCTCCACCACCGCCTCCGCCTCCCATGTCGCCGCCACCACCGCCTCCTATGTCTCCTCCAATGTCCCCGCCGCCACCGCCACCCGACTCTCCCATTCCTGACTCGGATGAGGAGGCGTCTGCCGACTCTTTGCGGAAGGCTCCAGCCATTCAAGGACCAATTATCTATGAGCGGTACCTCCAGTATCGTGTGGTCGCCCAGCAACTCAACAGCTGCCTCGAGCGGCTCAGTGAGGTACGTCCGATCGGAGAAGAGTCTATGGAGCGTGTGTGACTGATAAGTTTCGATTCCCTCTGAAACAGCTCCGACTCGAAGAGAACCGATACAATTTCGCCATGAAAGCTGTCAGCGACAATGGTCGACCAGGCCCTCAGCTGCGGCAGTCGCTCGAAGTCTCGTTTCTGGATACGGCTCACATCGTGTTTACAACTCTAAGCAGCGCTGGTGTCACGGCGCTTGATGCCTCGACCAAATACGATGTGCTGGTCGTCGACGAAGCTGCGCAGGCAGTCGAGCTGTCGAGTATCATCCCCATGAAGTGAGTGTTTCAAGCTTAATAGGGACATGGCTCAAGTCTAACGGTGTATGTTGTATAGATTTGGAAGCCGGCAGTGTGTGTTAGTGGGCGATCCGCAGCAGTTGTCGGCGACCGTGTTTTCTCGCTCAAGTGACGTGTCGCTGTACGAGCGCAGTCTGTTTGAACGGCTCGAGACCACGGACCACCCGGTCCACATGCTGCGCACGCAATACCGCAGTCATCCACTGATATCGGATTTCCCGCGCCACTACTTTTACGATGGCAAGCTCCAGGACGCTGATGCAGTCAAAACCGCAGCATACGATCGCCCGTACCATCGACTAGGTGCCGGAGCGTTCACGCCGCTCGTGTTTTGGAACCTGCTCAGCAGCCGCGAGACGACACGATCTATGTCGCGTCTGAATGCTGGCGAAGCCGAGATGGCCGTGAATCTGTACCTTACGCTCAAGAACTCGTGTCCACCAGACGCGGTCGCGGGCAAAGTGGGTGTGATCACACCGTACAGCCAGCAAAACGACGAGCTCAAGAACCGATTTCGCCGCGCGCTGGGTGACGGTTTCGAGTCCGAGGTCGAGATCAACACTGTGGACGGCTTCCAAGGCCGAGAGAAGGACATTATCATCTGTACGTGCCACGGTAAAAAGTATCTATCGCGCGCTGGCAAGGGGTGCTGACTGTTGCTTGTTTTGTTTAGTGTCGACCGTGCGAGCTGATCCGCAAGCTGGTGTGGGCTTCCTGAACGATACGCGACGCATGAATGTGTCGCTGACGCGCGCCAAGTACGCGTGCTACGTGATTGGCAGCGAAGCTACGCTGCGTTCGTCCAAGCCCTGGCGTGCGCTAATGGACCACGCGTACGAGCATCAGTGCATCGTGCACGTGCAGGATCCAAAGTGCAACTTGCTCACACTTCGTCCGATGGAGATGCCATCGGGTGGTGGAAACTGGCATGGAGGCGGCGGGGGTCGCCGAGGTGGCGGTGGTGGTGGAAAGAAGGGTGGATTCCAGCATCCACCGCACGTTCAGATCCCTCCTCAGTCAAGTCAAGGTAATCATCATCAGCCGTCGCATGGTTCATTCGGCGCCAATGGTGGACGACGCATCTCCCCCACAGGTACGTTGTGTCGCACCCTCTTCCTTGCGTGGCGTGTGATTCAACGCGTCCGTTTCTGTTCAATAGGTGTGCCTCCGAACTATGGACAAGACCGTGGCCCATCACCCACAAATCAAGCTTGGAGAGGTGGACGAGGTCGAGGCGGTGGGCGGGACCCGAGACGAGACCCACGGCTCAATGGACGTGGTGGAGGGCGTGCTGGGCGAGGTAACAATTATAACGGTGGACGAGGCGCAGACGCTGGTGGACCACCTGGGCGTCCTGAACATTACGCGGATCGTGGACCTCCACAGCCGTACAACCAGCTGCCAGTCCAACACCATGCCCCAGGCGCGAATGCGAGCTTTAGACAACCGCCTCCACAAGCGTCACAACCTGCTCCACTCATGCATGCACCTCCGCACGGTGGTGGTCGCCCGTCGCAACAGCAACAACACTATCCAGCACGCGTGCCTCCAGCCATGGCAGCGCCTCCCATCTTCCAAGCCCCTCCAGCTCCACAGCACTTCCACCACGCACCACCACCACAGCATGCACCGTACCAGGGCCCACCTCCGGCAGCATCTTACGGTGGGCCACCACCTCAACATTTTGCTCCTCCAGGAGGTTTTGGCCCACCACCACCCCAGCATCTTGTTCCTCCTCCACAACACTCTCACGATGGAGGTCGCGGAGCGTATGGTGGGCGCGTTCGCGATCCTCGGTTGCTTCGCCAGCAAGGTCGATGTGGAGGAGGAGGGCGATCGTATGGCCCAGCATGAGTTCTCCTCCCCCAAGTGCGCTATTTTTGAAAAAGCTACAGTATGAAATCTTAGACCCCACACGCTGTGATTCGCATGCGCCGACGGGTATCGTCATTGCCACTTCTCCTCCTCTCTGCTACTGTTCTCCACTCGACGTCTACGAACCATGCAGAAACTCGTGTTCCCGATGCGCGAGTCGATGCCCCACTTTGTTTGTTCGCTTCGCCAGGTCGACGAGTGGAAGCGTTTCCACGCGCAGAAGGCCCACGTCTTCACGCAGGCCGCGTACGACGTCAACGCCAAGTACATCAAGAGTCCGTTTGCCAAGTCGCTCAAGATGGAGGACCTCCTTCGCTTTCTCGATGATACGGCACTGGACATGGAGTTCATGGTGCAGCTGCCGTCAATTGAGAAATGCCTAGACCAGTGGTGGAACGTGTATGCCAAAGACAAGCAAGTCGTGGACGCCGACGAGTTTCGCCAAGTGTATTACGACTTGGCCAACGTGCTCGTGCAGGCCAAGACGGAAAACACACACAAGAACTCGGTCTCGATGATCATGCGCGCGAGCTGGGCCAAGTGGAGTGTGCGGGAAGTGCCACTCTCGCAGCGCGAGTTTTACCGCGTGCTGTTTGTGCTTGCCCACTTGGTACGTGCCGTTTCACTGCCAGGAACGTTGAGTGGATGGAATGCGCACCCACTGAACGTGTTGGATTGCCGTAGATGACTGAGAGCAATCGCCTGGGCGAGTACGTGACTTTTTTTCAAGAGACGCTGGCCAAGATCACACGCGTGGTCCAGACCAAGGCCAAACGCTCGGAGCAGCGCAAGCGCAAGCCACGGATGCACCGCAAGTCGAGCTTTATCGAAATCATGGCAACATCTGGTGGTGGGCTCACGCGCATGCGCACGGCGCCACTGAAGAGCATAAATCAAAAAGACGGAGTCTCTCGAGACGGCACGGAGGGCCATGGCGCCGGCGAGGCCAGCGCCAGTGCAGGGGGCGGAGCCGAAGGAGGCGGAACCCATGGCACAGTGAGTGTACACTTGCAGCGTGTGCTCGCTGTTCAGCACAGTGGGCTTGGTGGAATGGACGACACGGCGAGTATCGACCGGTTCGTCGAAGTGCTGGACCGTCGTGGGATCTACAATCAGCGAGGCACGGCGCAGCACGTTGTTATTGACCCATTGGTGTTTGAGCGGCAGTTTCAAGACAAGTGGAAGCGACCGGCGCGTGCGCTCGCGCTCTCGACTGAGGACGCACTGCGAGAATCGCATCCGCTTAGTAACAAGTATGTTCCCCCACTCAGCATCGCTCGGCTGCATACGTCTCTGTCGACGTCATCGCATCCAGTGTCTAGTCTTGTCGTGGATCGCCACTGCCACAGCATACCGGCACTTCTTCTCAAGGAGTTCTCACGCACTGACGAGTTGGACGTGGAGGCCGAGCTGAAAGCTGCGCGGGCGTTTCGGAACGAGCGAGACGCTGATGATGCCGCGCTGCGTCGCAGTTTGTCGGCTGTCACTCTACAGAAACGGATCCAAGAGAACAAGACACAGGCGGATCGAGCCGTCTCTACCAAAGAGACGCAGAAAAGCAAAGGCCAAGTTGGTGCGGTGGACCCGCCACTGTATTTGGCGATCTCGACCTAAAGATGAAGGGAAAATGGATATACTTGCTGACGCGCTGTTCTCGTGACTCGTCTTCGCACGGCAAATCACTGGAAGCCGTCGGCTTGTTTCGGCTTGGGGACTGGAAACAAGCGCGTCAGCACGTGGTCTACGACGGCCGCGCGGCCACACGAGGTCGTTTGAAACTTGAGCCGCACGCCGCCCGCGTGGAGTTGGCACTCGTTGAGAAGTGGACGAGTCTCCATCCCGGCACTTGCGCTCGGCAGCGTCACGTGGACTTGCTCCGTGTCGAATTGCGAGGAGGAAGCGAGTGGTGCCGCCGCCGTCGTGGTCTTGGTGACGCGCTCGACGACGCTGCTTGTGAGCATGGCGAGCCGCAGCTCCATGCCGCTCGTCGCCAGCTCGACAGTGGACGCGTGGTGCAACAGCGCGGCCACGAGTTTGGCCGCACGCGCGCGCTTGCGCTCTTTCTGGTCGGCGGCCTTTTGCAGCTTAGCTTTCGCCGCGCTGTCTGGTTGAGGCGGTGGCAATGGGGCGCGAGCCGTCTTGTGCTGGACACAAGCCTTCCAGTTGATCAGCACGTCCTGGATAATCGTGGCGTACGTCGCCGCGTCGAGTGGAAGGGATGTCGCGTTCAGGGTCTCACCCACCGCCGGGATGAACGAGGCGGAAAAGGACGCACGCCGCTTGAGCTTGTCCGAGCGCAGGGCGGTCTGCAGCGCCAGGTCGTTGTACTCGATGTGGACCGTGCCGACGCAGAGCTTGGCCTTGATGTCCCAGCGCATGTCGTCGTCGTTGGGCATCGTGTGCTTGAAATTGTACTTGAGTCCAAGGTACAAGAAGCCGTCGCTCGGGTCGCGAATGTAGTCGGTCGTGAGGCTGTTGCCCGTGGACGCCGTCGGTGATGCGAGATCAACGAGGGCGGCGCGGACGAGACCCACACGAAGCTCGAGGAGGAAGCTTACGCCCGGCATCTTAACGAGCAACGCACAGCCCGTGCATCCTTCAACGTGAAAATCCAGGAACGTGTCTGCCGAGCGTGGGGGGATACCACTTCCTGGAGAGACCGACGAGGTCGTGGAGATCAACACAGCCGCCGTGGTCTCAGGCTTGCGGTGGTGGAGCCGGAGAGAGAGCGGGCCCATGTGCCAATTGACGAGCGGCACCATGCGCGAGGGCTGCAGCAGCCACGGAGGAATGAGCGACTCGATAAAGGGCGTTTTCGCCGCCGTTGGGCTTGACGGCTTCTGGAGCTTGATCGGAGCCGACGCCGAGTGTGTCAACTGCGGCGGCAAGAACGTCGGGGACGGCGCTGACACACTGTGGAGCTTGGTGGGGCTTCCTGAGGGCGACGACTCGGCCCGGCTTCGCGTGAACTGGTGGTGGTGGTTCGCGACAAAGTCGAGTGACAGAGGCGTCGTCGACTTGGACGGAGACGCCTGCGGCGTCGTATGGCGCGGCGAGTGGCTGGGCGAGATCGACGCGCTGCTTGTGCGCCTCCCTGTCGACGATGCGACCCGCGTATCGGGCGAATCCATCATCAGCGACCGCGACGACGATGAGCGACTACCCACCGCCTCGAGAGGCACATGCGTCGGCGACTCCGCCTCGTACGAGTCAAAGTCGAGGCGGACGCGCTGGGCCGCTTCCTGCCGCAGCAGGCGCAGATCGCGCACAGTCATCTTCTCGACTAGATCGGATAGCTCCCACTGCTCTGCCAGCGTCAACGGCTCGTACACGGGCAGCGGCGGCGTGTCGGCAGCGCGAGGACTCGCCGGCAACAGCGGACGCCCAAAGACAATCATCTTGAGGTTTTCGTCGTTCAGGCTCCGCGTGTACAGCGCCACGTACCGACGGTGGTCTGTCTCACGTCGCTGCTGCCGCTCGTCGTCTGTGCCGGTCTCCGTACCAAGGCGAACCCGCTTGAGGTTGCCATTGCGTGCCGCGAGCAAGACGCACCGCGCGGCGTACCGCCACATACCACGGAGCCACACGCGATTGAGATACCGCGGCGAGTGCGGCGTGTTCATCAGCGACTGCTTTGCGAGGTCGGCAGCGACCTCGACGGGCAGCAATGCGTCCGTCGAGACGGTGACTTTGAGCGGCGCGACGCGGTCGCGGTCCACGGACGACGGACGCCACGCGCGGTTTCGCTCGCGCTGGTGAAACTCGGTGACACGGGCGAGCTCGCCGTTGAGCACGGCACACTGCGTGAGGTCGATGTTGACTTTGACGGCGTCGGTCACGAAATCGACGGCGCCGAGCTCAAAGGACAATGGAGACGCTGAGCGGCCCCGCACAAAGTCGAGCTTGAGCCAGAGCGCCGAGATCAAGACGAGATCGCGGTCGGCATGGGGCGTGAATGGCGTGAGACACTGTTGCCGCAGAAACGCCAGTCGCTCTGATGGGGAGAGTGCGGCGGCTGAAGACGATCCGATCGTCGACCCACGTGGTGTCGTCGGCGTTTGCTTTGGAGGAGTTGGCCCCAAGAAGCTCGACGCGTGGAGATCGCAGTAGATGGAGATGTTGGCGAGGTAGAGTCGCTTGCAGGCCGTCGTGTCGCTCGCGGTGGAAGGGTACGTGACGCCTTGCTGCTCCCGCCGCTTGAGAATCGGATCGTCGAGATCACGCGTCGAGAGCTGAATGGTCTGTTTTCATCACAGGACGAGTTAATCCTATCAGCTTCTGTCATTCGAGTGCAAGTGTCTCTACCGGGATGTGGAGACCGTAGGCGATCAACTGGCCCTCGTGTTCGCTCTGCAGTCGCATGCAATTTGGTGAGACCACTGTGGACACAAGGAGAGCCCACAACGCGCACCTCGAAGCGTATGTGGAGCCGGTCGAGCTTGACCGTGGTCTCAGCGATCGTGGCCTGGATCTTGCTGAGGATCCACTTGACGGGCGACACGCTGAAGGACGGCTCACTGGCCGCAGCTTCTTTTTCCTTCTGCTGCTTCTGTTTGTCCGCGGACGGCGCCGATACCCGACCACGCTGCAGGATCGCGAGCAGCAGCTCTTTAGCGTACCGCAGCGCTAGGTCGTTGTTCCAGTCGACGGGCTTGTGGCCCAGCACGAGACAAACGTTGTCGACGCCGATGGTCAGCGGCGAGCCGGCGACAAATCCCACGACGCCCTCGACCTTGACATGGCCAATGTAGGCGCCCTTGAGCTCAAAGGGAAGGTGGAGCGCGTTGATCAACTGCCGTCATGAGCCACACAACCGTGTCAGTCCCTCATGTCGCCTCGTTCGATCTACCTCCCGTACCTCGGTCTTGAGAAACACATCACGCAAGCGAAACTGACTTGGATCTGTTGCAGAGTCAAGAGTTAGAAGCGAACTCGCGATAACGGGAAAGGGAGCAGCGCGGAAATCTGTACGCACCAAAGAGATCGCCAAGATGGAAGTCGACGTTGGCGTCGGTCACGTCGACAAAGAACTCGCGCAGCCGCTGGCGCAGCGTGCCGCAGATCATCGCGGGCGTTTGCCTTCCGGCTGAGTGGGGCGAGAGACTGAATCACTTCTGCCCCACAACTGCGCGCCACGCACGCGACCGTTTCGGCTTCTTTTGGCCGCCAGCAATTTTAGCTCGTCAGCAGCAATGCCAATCATGCGTGTCGCTTCAAGATCCAAGAACTGTATTCACAAAAAGCTATAGAGTCACAGAGGTATTTACGTAAATGGACGCAGTATGCTACAACAGAGGGTTACCTCTCCCGACAGCATACTGAAGCTCTTTGCTTGGGGAGCAGATCCCATAATCCGGGGGACACGTCAATCGCTGACAAGAGAGAACGCGCCGCGTCAGCAGGCAGAAGGAGTCTAGCAAGCCACGATGATCAAGTTTGTGCTCATGGTCAACAAGCAGGGCCAGACGCGGCTCGCGCAGTACTACGACTTTCTGTCGATCCAGGAGCGCGTCGCGCTCGAGGCCGAGATCATCCGCAAGTGTCTCGGCCGTAATGAGAACCAGGTACGTCCTCGGGAAGAAGGGATCAAGGCCTTTGCTCGGATCAGATATTGATGGGCTTTAACTGTGTAGTGCTCGTTTGTCGAGTACCGCGGGTACAAAGTGATCTACCGGCGATACGCGTCGCTGTTTTTCATTGTCGGTGTCAAGGACGACGACTCGGAGGTGCGTGGCTCTCCCCATTGAAACGCCCGTTGCGCCCCCCGCCATATCTCTGTATTGACGCGCTTTTGCTGTCTCCACTGGGGGTGAACAGAACGAGCTCGGCATTCTGGAGTTTATCCACGCGCTCGTCGAGACCATGGACAAGTACTTTGAGAGCGTGGTACGTATCCCCTTGCGTTCCATAGCGATCATCCTCTCTGACAAGCACTCACTCACCAACCGCTTCTATGATGTGCTGGTCACTCGATGCTGTCTGCCTTCCTTCTCGCCATACTCCAGTGCGAACTTGATGTACGTGTCATCGATCGACCTCTTGCTGGACTACTATTCCCCAGACTCTAATCCGTGTTTTACCTTTATTGGACGCCTCTCAGATCATGTTCAACCTCGAAAAGGCCCATTTCATTCTCGACGAGATGGTCATGAATGGCTACATCGTCGAGTCCAACAAGATTTCGATCCTCAAGCCCATCCACCTCATGGAGAAGGCCTCGTAAGCAGCGGATGCGAGCGTGGCAGTCCCCACAGTTGCTCACAGAACCACCAATGGGGGGAAATGAGCATGTATGAAAAGACCGTCGCGTACGCCATGGCGTTTGTCTAGCCCACAGCGCCATCAGCTCTGCCTTGTGTATCCATTTTGCTCGCAGACCTACTCACTGCGGTTCTGGAGGGCCAGACCCAGATGACCCGTCGGCACACCGTGTGGGTCGGCGGGCAGGAGCACTGGAGTGCGTACCAGAAACCTGGCACGGGTGGGTTCAGATCTGCAACCCGCAACCCGAACCCGCTTCTTTTCCCCGCCCGAATGTGTGGTCGCTTGTGAAACAAAGGGAGGGGGGAGGAGATGGGTCAGTTGGGGAAACTGAGGGAAGAATGCGCGGTGCCACCCAAAAACCCGCCATCACTGTTCCAAACCCGAACCCGCTCGTCGTACGCGGGTTTCCCGCGAGATTCAGGCTCAAGCAAAGAACCCACGCGTTCCTCTCAAATTACTCACACCACCCATTATACGTGAATAAAGTATATGGATAACAGGATGTTGCTCTAAAAGGGTCAGAAGACGGGTCGGGTCGCCCAGTTTTTCGAAACGGGTTTGCTCCTGTTAGTGGTGGTCGGCGGGCCCACAGTGGTGTGCGTAAATTCAGGCCCGACGGGCTGGGGAGGCCGCCTGCGCATTGAGTTGCAATTGGCACGTGGTGGGAAAACGCCAGCGGCAAGCCCTCCCACGTCTGCGCGGACGCGATTCTTGGGGCCCCGACGTTGATCCCCGCGCCGGAAACCTGTCCACTGTATAGAGCGATCTCTGCGCTATCCATCCATACCTTTGCCGTGCGCTCACTCTAACGAGGAGGCTTACACTTCGGCCGCAACTCGGACCATTCAAAGACCCCCCACGAAAACTGATTCGGGCGAAGTTGTCGATTCCCGAAGCCGCTCGCGCGTTGATTCGAAGCCAGCAGCCACCATAGACGCGATCACAGAGCTCACGATGAAGCGGGGCGAAGAGATCCCTTTTGAAGAGGAGTCCGCGGCCACGCGCAAGAAGAAGCTCACGAGCGTGGTCTGGGAGACCTTTACGCCCATGAACAGCAGCGGCCTGAGCAACGGCATGATCGACGCGGCGAAATGCACGGTCTGCGCCAAGGTCTTTTCGACGCGCCATGGCACGTCGTCCATGATGCGCCACGCCAAGCGACACAGCGAGTACCCGAACGGCGCGGCCGCGAAAAAGCCCAAGAAGCAAAGTGCGGCAACGAGTGCAACGAACGGCGTGCCCAAAAAGAGCGCCGCGGCCAAGAAAGAAGGCGGCACGCCCGTCGCGTTTGACGAGAATGGCGGTGGTACGTGCTGGGCGTTGTATGGCCATCCTATGCGATTTGCTACTTAACTTTTTCTTCTTCAATTCAATTATTTATTTGAGCAGGCGTCAAGCGGCAGCGCATGCGGAACCTCGCTGGCTCGCTGGTCGAGTGGCTCGTGGAAGACCGCCAAGATCCAGGCATGGTGCTCCATGACAAGTTCTTGGATGTGCTCTCGGCCGCCGGTGCGAAACCCGTCGTGCCGCCAGTCGACGCCTTGTTCAAAACGATTGAACGCAAGTACTATACGCTCTTTGCGCGCGTGGGCGAGCACATTGCCCGCTCGGCCGTGGGCAAGATCACGTTTTCGTGCGACACGTGGTCGACGTCCGTGTACAAGGGATTCGTGGCCGTGCATTTGCACTGGATCAATGCCGATTGGGAATACAAGACGATCCAAATCGGACTGGAAGGCTGTCCGTCCGAGTACAACGCGTACTTTCTCTCGGATCTGCTCTATAATGTGCTGCAAGTCAACTGGGGCATTGGCAACAAACTGCTGTGCGGCGTGACACCGACGACCAGCGAGAGCCTCGTGGGCATGGGCGTGTTGCGCGAAAAGATCAAGATGTTGGTGGGTATTGACAACATCTCGCCGCATTGGAACATCACGTGTCTCGGCCATTTAATCCACGCCGGCGTGCGTGCTGCGTTCAAGGAGATTCGTCACGAGATCATGAAGCTTCGCGCGTTGCTGGCACTGCTCAAGTCGGCCACGGAAAGCCAAGAGCACTTTGGGTTACGCACGACCAACGACATGGGGTTACCGACACAGTACCCCGATCCGCTGCCCAACTTGGACTCGCCCAAGGCCTGGCGTACGACTATCAACATGATTCTCGAAACGGCAAAGCTCAAGGACTCGATCCACACGCTGTACGGCGACGCCGCGACGAGCGGCATGAATATCTTTTTACTGGACGAGATTGAGTGGGACCTACTCGTCTGGGTCGCGACGTTTCTGCAAA
This sequence comes from Pythium aristosporum, assembly GCA_023337755.1. Lineage (NCBI taxonomy): Eukaryota > Oomycota > Peronosporomycetes > Pythiales > Pythiaceae > Pythium > Pythium aristosporum. Next base: position 26,739 of record JAADXL010000167.1, read on the forward strand.
AGTGCATGCAAATGGCCACGTGCCAGAGCGACGCCAAGCACATCTCGCTCAGCATGTCGATCAACGTGTGCAAGGCCATTCTCCACTTGTGCGAAAGCACGGCGGCGACCGCGACCGAGGGCTTTAGCGCGACGGCGGCTGCCAAGATCCAGACCGTGTGCCTCAAGGTCAAGAGCAGTCTGGAGACGTATCACACGGAGAATAACTCGCCGTACTTTGCACTGGCCAAGATTTTGGACCCGCGGTTCTCGAACGAGTCGGTGGACAAGGCCGAGAAGAAGGAGTTTTTGAGAGACATGCTCCGCAAGAACGTCTACGATTCGCTGAGCGATCCGCAGCACGACCACGACCCGTCTCACAGTGACGCGAGCTCGGCCTACTCGACGTTTGAAAAGCTGCTCGACATTGGCGAGGGCATGCCCGACTATTCGATCGACGGCGACGAGGTCGACCGGTTCTTTGACGCGACGCTGATCCGGGACAAGCGATCCGATCCCTTCTTGTGGTGGAAATCCAACGAGACGCGGTTCCCCGGACTTGCCAAGCTCGCGCGGGACGTGTTTTCGATCCCGGCCACGGCCGTTCCAAGTGGCGTCATATTCACCGAGAGCAGCCACGCGCGACCGCTGAATTTGGACGCGGGCGAGACCAACAAGCTCTTCAAGTTTGCCGAGCTCGCGCGGTCGTGGCAGATCGAGCGCCAGCACTTCGGCCGGAAACGGCGTCGCGACTCGTTCGACTACTCGGACGGCCCGCTCGAGGCGCCGGGCCCGGGCAAGGTCACGGCGTATGAAGAAAGTATTTAGGAAATATGGATGCAAGATCGAGATGACAAGCACACCACAACAGCAAAAAGAAGAAGAGGGAGAGGAGCAAAGTAGGAACAAGAAAAAAATGACGGCATCGAGGCGACCCGACCCACCAGACGCATTGAAGGCACTCGCTTGTCTCTCTCCGATCGGCGACTGCTGCTGTGCTGTGGGGGAAGAGTGTCGCGTCGTCCCACTGCATTCCTCTGTGAATCGACAGAGACGGAGGTGGGGATGCACCCCGGTGAGCAGTGAGCTGACATAGGAGAGAGGAGGCAAGAGGGTAGGTGTCACCACGGAGAGCTCTGTTTGTAGTAGTCGTATTGACAGCAAGGACCACAGGAACACAATAGTAATCCAACGGGCAGACGTATGCGATTTCATTGTCGCGGTCGAATCCGCCGACGTCCAACCCCTGGCATCAGTTCTCCCCGTCCATGGGCGGCCCATCGCTGGCGACTCCCACGCCTTCACCAACACTCTTGGCCAAACCGCGGAATGATCTCTCAGCGGCAACAGAAAGGACCTCAAGCGAAACAGAATTGAAGAGCGGGGGTGATTTGATGAGAAGCGCAGGGGGGATACAGCACACATGTTACAAGGCACGCATGCAAAGCTTCCACCTCAACGTGGAACCTCTGGGCGAAACTGCACTATTTGCCCACAAGAACTTGCTTGATTCGGGCCTTTTGGTCGAGTACAGTAGCCGGCTCATCCTATTAGCAACTGGGGGTACGTTGCCACCATCTATAACTACCTGTGGGATCAAACCGAATGGCACATGCGCCAGATCTTGCGCACCGATGAGATCGATTATGCGGATCCGCCGGCCGCTCTGGATACCGATGCGATTTATGGTTCGCAATCATTGGCGAGGAAGGGAGAGAAGGCTGCGAGCTCCGCTCGAGCGTCTGAGGGCTTGCACGCTCTGTCAGGCGTCCATCGCGAGACTCGCCGCCTTGTCAACCACCTGGCCTTGAGCGCGATAGTGGAGGTGCCTTCCAGTGCTAGCACACATGTTCGCCACTTGAGTCCTAGCAACTCCATGGCCGGGCGGCCCCAGTATGGTGTACCACCAAGGTAGAGGCGCTTCTGATCACGTTGACTCCATCCATGGTGCTTACGGACACTTCCGACGCGCTAGCGTTCCAGGAAAGTAAAGAAGAATGAAGCCTACTTGAACTGTAACACGACTAGACCGCCGCGTCATCTCCAGATCATGACAAAGACCAACATTTGTGGGCGGCGACTCGCGACCCACAAAAGCCAACTTGTGGAGGACAAGCTCAAGCCACCCACCAACAGGGACGCCCCCTGCGCACCCGCCAACGATCGAGTCCATGGACGCTCACCCTGTGGATATCAAGCCGGCTACGCCGATGACTGCATTTTTAGGATACAGGTAGTTTTTCTCATTCTCGATTTGCATCCCTTTCCAACAAGTCAATACACCCGCCTGTGGTTCCCAAGTCGAGTCTCAACCCGCTTAAGTGCGTGACATGAACCCCCAACTTCAATGTGATCAGGATAAAGTGATCCAATCTCGAGTGTGGCTACCTGGGATACCGGTAATAACGAACCATCTTTCAGCATCTACGGGCTCTTCTTGCTCGCTGGCGTGTTGCGGCTGAGAGAAGACGAAGAACACGCCAAGCTCTGGCTCTCAGCTGCTCGCTGCGAGAACACGCAGAGCTCCTAGAGCTCCTAGAGCTCGCTCCAGGTTGATGACAGAGAGAGCAAGCCTCCAAAGTGACTGTGGAGCTCAGTCTGGAACTTCCCGTGCGCCGCGTCAACCACTTCCAGCAGCTCCGACGCGGCAGTAGCCTCCGCATCTCCGCGATATGTACGTACTCTTGGGTTGGTGCTGTGCGATTCTTCTGCTGTGGCACTAACTCAACTCCTACGGTCTTTGCAACGTGCAGTTTACGCTCAAGCTACTGAACGACCAGAGTGGCTATCGTGGCAGCCGCCCCTGTGTTCCCCTGCGACCGAGCCGCTGGCGCCGGCGCGTTCTCGCTCTCTCGTGCTCTCTCGGTGGCCGTCGGTTGCCCGCTCGCCGTGGCTACTCGATTGCTTCCCGCTCGCGGTCGCCCCGCCGCCACCGACCCAGAGCTGGCCTTGTGCACTGGTCGGTGATCTCGCTCGCCCAGCGCTGCTCCCGCCCGCCCACGACGCTGCACGAACAACAAGAGCAAAGGCACGGAAAGACTGAAGTGCGACTACGCTGCCAGTCCACGGCGACACGTCTACGACTACGGGATCGCTGGGTGCGACCCGCCACCCAGTCAAGGATTTGAGCGCAGCCACGGCGACTCGCACCGCCGCCGCCGACACATTGCGATCGAACTCGGTCGCGCAGAGGCGGCTCAGCCGCTGCCGCCATCGCAAGCGACTCGGCACGCACGTGTCGGTTAGCCGACATCAGCTCTGTGACCTGCTTGGCAGCCACAGCCACCACCCAGTGCAGTACACTCGCATCGGCAGCGCCTAGACCCGTGCGTCCATGAAGGACATCGGGTCTTCCCACAGTTCAGCATCTTCGAGCGTCAAGGGAGCAAGGTGATCCACGATGTCTGTTCCGTCGTCGCTCGCTGCGACGAACCGGGCTTGCAGCTCGACCACCGAGCAGCAGAGAGCGAAACTGAAGTGCGAGCTGGAGACCACCATCGCCTGGCCGGCCAGACAGAGTCTGGGAAGCACCACCTACCGCACGGGAACGAGTATCTCCGCTCGGGACGGAGGTGGTCGAGTTGCAAGCACGTGGCAGCGAGCGACGACGGAAGAGGCATCGTGGATCGCCTTGCTCCCTCGACGCTTGAAGATGCTGAACTGTGGGGCAGGGGTCGGAATATAAAATACCAACCCCTGCCCCACAGTTCAGCAGGGAGCTGAGGAGACCAAATGAAATTTGGTCTCCTCAGCTCCCACTAATCCGTGACGGAATATGCGCCGACGCAATAATCAATAACTCAATAATCATCCCAATACACGGGGTTCTAGGATGGTGCACGCGTGCCGAGTCGATTGCGATGGCGGCAGCGGCTGAGCCACCTTCGCCACGGCCGCGTTAAGCCGCTCCTGGGCAGCTACGAGCGCTTGGCGGCGCTCTGCGTCTTCAATCTCGCCCTCAGCTTCAGCTTTTGCTTCCGCTTTCAGTGTCGGGTGCGTCTTCAACGGCAGGTGGCGTTGCGTCATAGGAACCTCACTGTGTAATCTCGATTCAATGCTCATTACCAATTCATTCTTTACTGTTTGTTGTCTTGGAAGTCCTAAAGTGCCTACTCAACCTCTGTACTCGTTGCGACTGACCGCACTCTCCATACGAACTTACCTCGGCCACGGTGCCTCGGAGGAGGTTGGTGGCGTCAACTTTGGAAGGCGACGACTACTGCGCGCGGCCACGTCGGTAGGTACTTACCGAGGTGCTCGAGGTTTTGGTGGTGCTGGTAGACTCCGCTGTTCACTACGTAGCGGATAGAAAAGTTAGGGCATCTGCACCAGTTGGCCATACATGGATCGATAGTAGAGATCTGGCACGGGTCCCTTTTGTCCGCCGCATTTCCCTTCGGCTCTGGCTGGAAGAATGGCAGTCCGCTGCATGGCGCCAGGAGCGGCTCGGTTGCGTCGCAGCGCAAGACGAGGCTTCGAGATCGCCGGCGTGACGATCGTCGCTATCATCGTGATTGACTTTTGGGCACGAGCGGCAGCAGCAGCAGCGACGATTGGCCGTCGCCATAGATCGCGCCGCTGTCGACGACCCGTGCTCCGACGACAGAAGCTCCTGTCCCAACGATAACGGCTCCTGCCCCAACGACGGTTGCTCCTGTTCCTGTCCCTACGACTGAGAAACCGGCACCGACAACAGAGAGGCCATTGCCGACGACCACTGACAAGCCAGGGTCAACGACGGAGAAGCCTGACCCGACGACCTCCCAACCCAAGGTGACCACGGCTGTCCCCCGTGGTGACAACGACTGTCCCATCGTTGACCCCAGCGGTCTCGAGTGTCGCTCCTGTCCCTGTGATCGCCCCGACGACGACGAAAGCGCCGACACCCATCTCTGTCCATGACCAACAACGAAGCCGGTTACATCCAATTGCCCAACAAGAAGAATGATAACTATTTCTACTGGTACTACGAGTCGCGCGCCAGCCCGTCGACCGATCCGCTGGCCGTGTGGCTGACTGGAGGGCCCGGATGCTCGAGTCTGATAGCGCTGCTCTCGGAGAACGGCCTGTGCACAGTGCAGCCCAACCTCACGACGCAGCTCAACCCGTACTCGTGGAACGCCCACGCCAACGTGATCTGGCTCGACTGTTAGCCGTCGAACGTCGGGTTCTCGTACTCGATCGAGGCCGACGACGCCGACAAGGACGAGGACGACGTGGGCGACAACTTTTCTGGTACCGTCCACAAGCGGACGTTGAAGTTGTCACGGGCTCACGTCGGAATCCAGGAGCTGCATACTGCGATAAATCATACAAAGGTATAAATCGATACTATACGATTACAGTAGAATATATTTTATGCACACAAACATTTTTCAATTTTCTATATCCCTTTAGAACCGATACATATCTTCCATCTTCACGTGAGCTCTTCGTGGGTCTTTGGGTGGTTTCGCCGTGAAGCCTTGTCGACGTCGACTCCTCCTCCTCGCTTCCCTCCCTCCCCAGATCCGAATCCGCTCGCTCCCGCGCACAGCTCCTCCTCCTCTCCCCCATGACGCTCGCCAAGAACATCTACATCGTCGCGGCCAAGCGCACGCCGTTCGGCAACTTTGGCGGCAAGCTCAAGGACGTGTCGGCCACCGACCTGTGCGCGCACGCCACCAAGGCCGCGCTCGCGGCCGCCCAGCTCGACCCGTCGCTCGTGGACGCCGTGCAGGTCGGCAGCGTGGGCCAGTCGTCGCCCGATGCCGGGTACCTCGCGCGCCACGTGCTGCTCAAGGCCGGCATCCCGATCGAGAAGCCGGCGCTGACCATCAACCGCCTCTGCGGCTCGGGCTTCCAGTCGGTCGTCGGCAGCGTGCACGAGATCTTGCTGGGCGACGCCGAGATCGCCGTGGCCGGCGGCGCGGAGAACATGTCGCAGTCGCCGCTCTCGGTGTACGGCAACAAGGCGCGCTTCGGCGTCGGGCTCGGCGCCGGCATCAACCTGCAGGACACGCTGTGGGCGGCGCTCACCGACTCGTACGCCAAGACGCCCATGGGCATGACGGCCGAGAACTTGGCCGAAAAGTACGGCATCACGCGCGACGAGTGCGACGCGTTTGCGCTGCGCAGCCAGACGCTGTGGGCGCAGGCCCACGAGGCCGGCCACTTTGACGCCGAGCTCGCGCCGATCGAAGTCAAGGCCGGGCGCACGACCGAGCTCTTTGCGCACGACGAGTCGCCGCGCGTGACGACGCTTGAGAAGCTGGGCAAGCTGGCGCCCGTGTTTAAGCGCGACGGCGGCGTCGTGACGGCCGGCAACGCCTCGGGCATCTCGGACGGCGCTGGCGCTGTCGTGCTCGCGAGCGAGGACGCGGTCAAGAAGCACGGCCTCACGCCGCTCGCGCGCATCGTGTCGTACCAGGTCTCGGGCGTCGAGCCCACCATCATGGGCATTGGTCCCGTGCCGGCCATCCACGGCGCGCTCGAGCGGGCCGGGCTCTCGATCAAGGACATTGATATTTTCGACATTAACGAGGCCTTTGCCGCGCAGTGGCTCGCGTGCGTCAAGGAGCTTGGGCTCGACCCGGCGCTCGTGAACCAGTGCGGCGGCGCCATCTCGCTGGGCCACCCGCTCGGCGCCTCGGGCAGCCGCATCACGGCCCACCTTACGCACGCGCTGCAGCGCACGGGCAAGAAGTACGCCGTCGGCTCGGCCTGCATCGGCGGCGGCCAGGGCATTGCGCTCGTGCTCGAGAACGCGGCGTAGAAAAGAAAAAGATCCCAAGCCGGAAGACGAAGAGCTCTTGGTCTCGTTTAAACAGTCTGAATAAATACGAACCTACTGAACCACCATCTCGTGTCTTCCCAGTGTCCTTTTTGTCTGGGCAAGAGCGGAATCCTTGCCGTTGCGAAGGGAAGATGCTGGTCAGGACCATCACTCACAGCATGAGCAGCTCCATGGTCTCATCGGCAGCCCATTTGTTTTGTTCCGCCAACACCGATGTTTGCTCGCTTCCGCTTCGACGCCAAGCGAGCGCGTGAAGCGGACGCCGAGCGACACGATGGCGAAGAGAAAGGAGATGAACGAGGACGAGAAGCTACAGCGATGACATCGGACCGTCGCGTGCGTGTCAAGGCCGAGCCGCAGCCAGAGCCGATGGCGGCAGTCGCAGCGACAGCAAACGCCGCCACGGTGGACACGGTCCATCCAGCGCCCGCCCACAAATGGCAGGAGCGTTTCCACGCGATCTGCGTACCGTGCTTTGACGCGCGCCGCAAGTGCGACCACCACGCCGACCGGCGGCTGCGGCTGCTGATTGTGGGGCACAACCCGTCCGACCACGCGTGGATGAGTAAGGCGTGGCTCGGTCTCCGTTATGACTGAAGCGAATCTGACGGGTTGTGTTTTCTCTGTGGTGTTAGGTGGCTATTCGTACAGGTAAGAACGATACCGTCGCTCCTTTCTCCCAGTCTTCCCTGTGTGGTCAGAACTCACGATAAACTGACTATACGACAGCAACCCAAGCAATCGGTTCTGGAATCTCTTGCGCGGCAGCCTCTCGCCGCTCTCGTGGCGTGGGATCCTGCCCGCGGACGCGCTGATCGCGGAGCAAAACCACTTGCCGATCGTCTACGGCGTCGGCTTGACGTCCATCGGCCTCGAGGTACTGGCACAGCGCTAGCCGACGAAGAACTGTGATGGTCTCACTCGGTTCTGTACCCCCTCACAGCCCGGCAACGACGCGGCCTCGTACGGCAAAGAGACGAGTACGTATGCTTCCCGCAAAATGATTCCATGCTGCCTGTCTAACAATACGGACTGGGTGTCTCAGTGACGCGGTGGCGCCATGACTTTTTCCAGCGCTTGCGTCGCCACGCGCAGCAAGTGTGCCGTAACGATCATGGCCAGGAGCCGACTGACCCCGCGACGCCGTGCCCACTGCCCCATGGCCCCATGCTCATCGCGTTCTCGGGCAAGCGGCAGTTCAGCCACCTCTTCACGCCGCCGCTCGCCAAGGTGGAGCACTACGGACGTCAGACGCGGCTGCCCCCAGGCTGGCCGCGCGAGTGTCTGGACGGCTGCGAAGTCTGGGTGCTGCCCAGTTCCAGCGGCCGCGCCGCCATGACCACGGAGCAACGCGCCGTGCCGTACCAGCAGCTCGCTGAGCGGTTCCACCAATTGCCGTGGCCACTCGAGCCGACGAGGGAGATCAAGCAGGAGGTCAAGACTGAGTGATACTGTATTATTAACTGAGACCCTCACGGGGTTACTCGCATTATTTGATACTACGCTTGTGGGGTTGGGAGACCCCCGTCTACCGAATTCCATCCACAAATACGACTACTAACACCTACTAGTACTAGTTGCCCACGTCCATGCTCACGAGCTGCCGCACAATCTGCTCGATGGTCGGTCGCTCGGCCGGCTCGTACGCCAAGCACGCGTCAATGAGCCGCGCCATGTCGACGGGCACGTCGGCCGCCGGCGCGGGCCGCAGCCGGCCCTCGGCGACTTGCCTAGCAATAAAGATCTCGCCGATCGCCAGCCCGCGGGTGTCCGTAATGTCACTATACAGCGGTGACTGGAGCGACAGCTCACAGAGCACTGCGCCCAGTGCAAAGACCTCGGCGGTCGCGACATCGGCCATCGAGAGCGGCTGCAGCGACGTCGCGGTCGGGCTGTACAGCGCGTGCCGCAGCAGCTCGGGCGCTCGGTACGGGATCTCACCCTGCCCGTAGCTCAGCACGGGCTGCGCGTCGTCGCGCACACTCTGCGCAAACTCGAAGACGTCCAGCTTACAATTCAGCTCGTCGTCAAAGAGCACGCTGCGGCTCGAGAGTGTCGGCAGGCGCGGCGACGTCATGGCGTCGCGCATCGACTGCACAAATGCCAGCGCCGTGGCGAGCTGCAGACTGAGCCGGTGGAGAGTCTCCCACGTGAGGTCTGTGAGCTTGGACGTGGCCATGATGGAGCAGAGACTGCCTCTCGTCATGTACTCGGCCACGAGCCACATCTCTTCGCCCGTGCCCATGCTCGTGCCGAGGAACTCGACGACGTTGGGGTGGCGCAGCGCCACGCAGCTGGCCACAACGGCCTCGATGTCGCGATCTCGCTCGCGCAGACTCTCGACGTTGACCTGCATCGCCGCGACTGTCTCGCCTCGGTAGTCGGCTCGCCAGAGCTTGTTCGTGCCGAGCCGCATCTCGCCCCTGACGGCGTGGCGCCCCAGGTCGACGTCACTGAGATAGCCCATGCCCACGGTCGTCGTGCGCTGCGAATACCGCGCGTCGCGGGCAAAGCCGAGCTCGTCGTCGTCGTCGGTGGCGTCGGCGTCGGCTTGCTGGTAAAACTTGTCGCTGTGGTACGACACGGCCGATTCGTCGTGGTCGTAGGAGGCGGAAGCCGCGGCCGCCTTGCGGCGCCGCAGCCAGATGAAGCCGATGACGAGCGCGATGATGCATACGACGCCGAGCACGCCGATGAGCGTGTGGACGGCGTTTCTCGAGGACGAGAGGCTGGCGCCCGACAGGGGCGCGGTCGGCGGCAGCGACTCCAGAGGGACGGACGGATGCGGCGTGGTGGGGCCGTCAGCCGTGGCGCCGACAGAGGGGTCTTCTTCGGGCGGGTACGTTCGCGGTGGAAGCTCTGCCTCACTGGCGTGGGTGGTCGGGGCTGCGGGGCACAACGAGCGTGTTAGGCGCCTGCGAATCAAAAGAGACATAGAAGCAAGCACGCACTGGTGAGGCAGACGTCGTAGCCTTCGTAGAGCGCCGTCTCGACGCAGTCGGCGGTGCGCGCCTTGGGGAAGCTGTTGGCCGAGAGGGTGACGCCCGGCAGGATCTGCAGCGTCTCGAGGTCCTTGGCCGAGAGCGTGAGCGGTTCCGAGAAGTTACACTTTTCGATGGTTCTATGGGAGCAGGAAGAGGGAAGGAGTGAGACCATCGCCCGTATGGACTAGCAGAGAGAAGCGATAGAGACGTACAGAGCTTCTGCGTACGTGGCCTGCTGAAGCAGCCACGCAGGAAAGCTCCGGAATGTCGAGTCACGGAGTTCACTGTGGGATGTTTAACAGGAGAGAGATGTGGTGAGTCAACGAGCGTGGCTTGTCACGGAGGAACAAGACCCCTCCACGTACAGTCGGAGCACGGTGTACTGCTGGTCCATGGCAAAGGACGCGACGGTCGAGTGGTTGAAGGCGCTAGCAGAAGACGGTCGAGTGAGTGATTATACCCCCACACTCAGGAGAAGCGGGTGGGAAAGTACGTACAGTTTCTTGAGGGTCGTGTCGGGCGGAAGCCACTTGGAGCCTTCGAACGAGACGTTGAAATTGGAGAACTCACTGGGAGCAACAGAGCAAGAGAGAGTGAGGTCAAGAACACCCCACACCACACGAGCCAATGCCACGCACAGTTGCTTGATCCGTGTGAGGCCGTCGAGCGCGTGGTCTCCGAGCACGAGCGTCGGGCCGTAGTGCCACTCATTCGTCTTTGTGAACGCGCTGCAAGTCGATCAAGAGATGAGTATGCCACAGAGAATGAAAGAGAACGAGAGAGAAGTGCCGCGACGTACACGTTGACAGCTTTCGCCGGGTCGGTGAGGTTCACCGCAACGCGCACGCTGTCGGCGTCCACCGCGATGAGTTCGTTCGCGATCATATTGGAGAGCAGCGTGAGCGGGTTGTCCCAGTGGTCAACGGCCCACGCGCTGCGGTTGGTCATGGATTCGAACGAAATGCGCGGCGCATTGCTCGTGTTGGTGCGCACGATCTCGAGCAGATCCACGGCGTCGTTGGACGACGCACTGCGCACGAGACTGAACGGGCTCTCCTTCATCTCTGGCGGCGGCGTCTCTGTCGAAAGGTGGTCGCCATTGTCGACAGCGGGCGACGGGCTCACCGTGGCGCGCTCCTCGGATCTCAGGCCCATCGATTCGGTCGAGAAGCTAATGGCCGGCAACAGCGCCGCGACGGGCGGGTGGGAGGACGGCGCCTCGTCGCCAGCCGCCGCGACGACCGCGCCGCCTGCGACGAGCGCGAGCGTCCGACACGGCAGCCGCATGCGGACGGGGACGAACTGCAGCACGAGAGAAGGCCTCTGCTCGTGAGGTAACGCCAACTGATGCGCGGAGCTGCTCGCGGGCGCTGCAGAGCTACGGGTCTGAAACTACCCAGACCGCGGATGCCGTGCTTTTCCATCAAATAACACTGGCCGTGCGCCAAAACCAGCTGGTGGCTGTCAAGTTTAGGTGCCAGAGACGAGCCACTGAGTTACGTTGGCGCAAAAGAGACATGTACTGATCTTAGCGGTCAACGTGGCCCAGCTGGACGGTGCACTCCATGGAATTGTTCCGGGAGAATTCAATGGGGAAGAACAATCCACTGGCGGCACCTGAGAGACATTGCTGACTTCTCTCAGTGCTACCTCACAGGTCAAGTATGTGTCAGAACGTCTGGAATACTGTTATAGCAGAATGCTATGGCCTTATATTTTGCTGTTTGTTGGCGTTGAGTTTAAATCAGTACAGGGCTATGCGAGTTCCAGCACTTGAGGTGCTCGGGGACGAAGCGAACTGCCTTTGGGGTGAAATAGCGCTGATGCTGAGCCATGCTCCAAGTGCAGGGTGCCAGTGGCATCGCTTTGCTGAATATGATCTGTCGGAGCGTCACATTGCACGATGGGGCCACTTCAGTGTAACTGGCAGACTGGTATCCAGCCACAGAAAACTACAGGCTGTGGTGGCTGAACAGTTCAGCCGAAAGGTTCCGCCTGAGCTTCAGCTTTTCGACGCAGACTACCGGTACCATCATACCGTATCTGACACCGCCTACTGTACTCGAGCGGCTGGTACGACCATACAGTACCGTATCTGACATCACTGCTGTACGTACAACGCTGCACTCCAGCGAGCCCAGCCAGCTGGCTCAAGGATGTCCACCGACATTGATGCTGTACGTACAGTCAGATCCATTCGGAATTTAGTCAATCTGCTAAATCAGTGGCCGGATGATAATCGGAATCCGACCATCGCACCCACGCACCAAGCTCGGAGTCAGCAGGCCAGCTGTTTTCATGTTTGTGGCCCAGCGGACACCACAAAAGCGGTGGATTCGCCAGCAAGAGAGGCTCGTCTACATGTCTACTATAATAAGATATCTGTACAATACAGTGACATGTCACTAAAGCGGATGCATATCTGCTGGTGGGCAGTTCGAATTGGCGCGAAAAAAAATGAGCTCGGCACCGTCCAGCGCGGTACTGCTCGGCGGCGCGGCGTGTATCGCGGCCGTCGGCGTTGCTGTTGGATGGCAAGCTGCCCTACAGTGGAAGCATGATAGCAGCGCTGCGGATCCCGCGATCGTGATCGCAAAAGACCAGCTCATTGCAGAGCTACAGCAAGACATTGACAGGCAAAAGAAGCTGCGCGCGCAAGAGCGAAGCGGTCGCACAAACGCCGAGCGCGAGGCGCGTGAGGCGATCCAGCGGCAGCAAGAACTCACGGGATACGTATATGAAAGCGTCGGCCACGTGCAGTCGTGCTTCAATGAGCGCCGTGGCACGCCCCGCCAGAGCATGCTCGTACCAGCGTCGCGTGGCCGCATCAAGTTTCGCACGACGATTCCGCCGGCCGCGCTCGAGTGCGTGGACCAGTTCAGCCATTTGTGGGTGATTTTCGTGTTCCACGAAAACACGAACGCGGTCAAATCCAAGCACTCGTCGTTTAATGCCAAGATCGCACCACCACGGTATGCAATTGTCACATGCGAGCCATGGAGACACGACTCACCCGCTTGATCTGATGATTTCTGTCTGTCTCCTCGCAGTCTCGGTGGGCAAAAGGTCGGGCTGTTCTCCACACGCACACCTCATCGACCCAATTCGATCGGTCTCACGGTTGTCAAGATCGAGGCGGTCTACGGGTACTACTTGGGACGCGAACTCGGTCATATGAAGGAGGGCTCACATCATGTCTTTGTCTGTTAGGCGATACATTGAGATCAGTGGCCACGATCTCGTCGACGGCACGCCCGTGCTGGACGTCAAGCCCTACGTACCCATGGACTTTGTGCCGGACCACGTCGTGCCGCACTGGATCACCGACCCGTCCGATGCGCTGCCGCGGCCCGTCGACTTTGCGCCGTCTGCGCTAACCAGTCTCACACAGCTTGTGCATCACGAAAAGCTGCGGTTCTACAAAAACCTCGAAGACGTCAAAACAGCGATCGAGCAAATGCTCGTGCTTGACATCCGCAGCGTCCACCAGGGGCGCGGCAAGGCCGACGAGCTGCAACTTTTCACCTGTCGCTTTGACAACCTGCAAATTGAGTTTCAGACACTCGACAGCAAAATCTATGTGGTCACGTGTGCCCTGTATTCTGCTACCAAAGAGGCATTTCAATAGAAACACACATTTGATGTCGCTCCTTCGAATGATACCGTTTTGTCAGCATCTTCATGCCGGACGTCTGCGGTCCGTATTCGTAAAGCGCCCCTCTATGGAAGAACACGAGTTACTCGACGCTCAGCGGAACGTAGGCCTTCTCCGTGTCCTTGATCTCCTGGTCGAGTTGCAGCCACGATTCGGGAAACAGCTCACCTGAGATGACCCGCTTGGCCATGTCGAGCTTGGGCTCCTTGTGTTTGGGGTTGTTACACAAATCGATGGTCTTGGCAGTCACCTTCGAGTCGTCGCTGCACCATGACTCGCACCAGAGCCACTCTTGCGGCAGCGAGTGGATCTTGATTTGGTGTTGCGCATAGTTGGGCAAGTCTTGGTCAAGATTCGAGAGCGAGTTGGGGTCGGCGCTGAGCTGGTCGTAAATCGATCGCAAGATATCGCCGGCCGCCATCTGGCGGAAGAGAGCCAAGTCCACGACATACAGTGCACTGATGTGGTACGGACGACCGCGCAGGTGGTCTTTCCAGTAACCTTGACGCCAAAACTGGAAACCAACGTTCCGCGAGTCACAGAACGGTGTGTACCCATACGGCGCCCCTTGCAGATCCATCTCCCACAACTCTTTGAGATCGGCACGAACCACTTGATCCGCATCGACATAGATGATCTTTTGCACGCCCAGTGGGAACAAGACGTCCAGGAAGAGGATCTTGTAGCCCCAAATGATGCGCTGCTTCTGTGTCTGTTGACGCAACCAGTTAGGCCACTTGTAAGTCACGAGGCGAATGTCCATGCCAAACTTTTCTCGCAACGCCGGGATCGAGTCCTTGAAGTCCGGGGACAAGAAGTTCTCCAGCAGCCAAAACGTCACTGGGTTCTCTGTTCGTTTGAGCACACTCAGCATCATGATCTTGATGAAGCGTTCATACAAGTGGCCGGTCGCGAGCGAAAAGACGTGGATAGTCTCACCCTTCCGGCCAGCATTGGCGCCTCCTGTCGGAACAACATCCTTCGCAGGACTGGTGCCGTTCTTGGTCGCCACGTTCGCTTTCTTCTTGCCGAACATGGACATCACAGAATTCCAGGCCGATCCGAGAACACCAGCATCGGCCGCAATGGCTTCAACGTCGTCACTCGACGACTTCGAGTCGCTGCTATCCCCCGACTTCAAGAGCACTTCCATCTCCATACCTGGACGCTTCTCCACAAGCAACTGCTCAAGCTTCGATGTAAACGAGCTCACAACAATATCCGACGACGTCAACCGCTTGTCCGTCCTTGGTTCGACGATTTCATACAATTCCACCGCACGCCCTCGTGCAAGATGCAAGTTCCAGACACCTGGTGTGGCTTGAAGCTGGAAGTATCCATAGTTCTTCATCACGAGCGTATCACGATGCAGACGCCTGTTTCCCATGTCGCGCTCCAAGACCAACTGCAATCCGTTCGGTGGCGAGTACTGATCAAACGTCTTGTCGTAGCACTGGCCATACACTAGCAAGCTCTCCAACCGGAAGGACGCGGTCTTGATGGCGCGCACATCGGCTGCATCGTCAGGGTCCACTCGCAAATTGTCCAGATCCTCTACCGTGCGGTAGATCTGCACATTCCACGCTTCCGGGGTATCAATCTTCATGGTGAGAATCGGCTTGATCGGCAAGTTTCGGAAAGTCACACTCGACCCCAGTGACGTCTTCTTATCGAACACGTATCGGTAAAAGCGCTGCAGCGGGAATTCGCTGTAGTCCGAAGCCGGTAGGACAAGCACTTCAATCGTCGCGTTTAGCTGGCCATGGAGCATGAAAAGCAACGAGCTCATCAGCTGAGCAGCCTCGGTAAGAGGGTCGATATAGGCAACAACACGCAGTGACTCGTCCCCATCCAACTTGATCGAGACGGACGAGTCGTTGTGATCGATAGGCGTAATGCGCTCAACTTTCCGATACTCGTCGATGATGGCACTCGCTTTAACGATGTCCATGCTGCGCTGGCTTGCCTCCTCCGCTGTGTACGTCACGCTGCGCTTGATGAAAGCCTTCGCAATGGCATGACTGCGACGCTTCATGTCATAGCTGATCAGAGCGGCAATATCTTCATCAGAAATCGGCTGCTGGGGCAAATCGATGCGGAATCCGTTTAGGTAGAGCTGGGCGAGGCTCTCTTGACCAATCTTGAGGCGTGGCTGGGCAGCATCAAGTGCCCGATTCTGCTGCACCAGGGAGTCGAAAAGCGTCTTGCTGAGACGGAGAGGACCTGCGTTGGCAAGTTCTCCCCGAATTGTCGACAAAACCGCGTCCGATTTCCACCCATCAATCTTATCGATGAGTCCCATGAGCTTGCTCTTGGTGGCCTCGACAGTCTTGCCCTTTGCGGCGCAGTTCAGTGATTCTGTAGCGAGTTGGACATGGGCCTCCACATCGGAATGGCCAATTGCTTCGACGATGAATGCTGCAATGTCACCGACCCCACCTTCGTCGGAGAGGCGGTGAATAACACCCACACGCATCACCGTACCAAGATCTTCTTGAACCGCTTTGAACGCTCTCTGAGTGTGCGCTGCGTGGACAGGATCGTTGAGGTTCGCCGAGAAGAGAAGAGTCTGCTTCTTCGGCTGTGACAACGTGTTGCTTTGATGCACAAATTTCACTTGAGTGGCGATGAGCTTCTCAAGGAGCCCGTTCTCGTCGTTTGCAAACAGGTGATTGGGTGCTTCAAATGAAGACGATCCTGGTCCAGGTTCAGCCGACTTACTTTCGCTAAAGAGCGAGAAATAGGCGGGGTACGCGTCTTGAGCCCCAAGCAGCTCCGCCACCAAATCCATGTCATCTTCAAGTTCATCCGCGTTCGCCATCTGTTGATAGAGTCCTTGATCACGCCCGAAATGAACCATGATATCGCCTTGCAAATCGAGATCCTTCTTGAGCACGCCATTGAACAGAGCACTTTCGAATGGTAGGTGCTTCTGACCAATATACTCGGTCATGGCCATCACATCTTCATCGTACTTGTCCCCACGAAGCAGTGTCAGTGTCTTCTCACGGTTTGCAGCACGGGCGAACGAACCGCCGGTGGCGTCCAAGTAGCAGTCCACCATGGCTAGAAGAGTCGGCTCGGTGCTTTCATCTGCAACACCTTCCACAAATTCTTTCACGAAGCGCCCCGTCAGTCCATCTTCATCGGGCTTGTCCTGATCCTTCGCCATCACAAGCAACTTGGCGAAATGCCAACCGGTGGCTGTGTCACTCATTTCTGCTCTCTTGTAGTGGGCCACGAGAGCGTCTCTCTCTGCCGTCGTCTTCGCGTCCACAAGGTCCTTCGTTGAGATCAGCACACCCCACTGGAGTGGCGCAGAACGCATTCGGAGGAACGACATCTGCGTAAGCGCAATGCGGCCCTGCTGAGACGTTGGGTCGAACGCGACCACGTATTCGTACATGTTCTTGCGGATAAAGATGAGGTTCCACGCCGGTCGACGAAGATGGGCAACGGAGGGAGGCCATTGCGAAGTCTGATAATCCGTCTCAATGTTGTTGAGATACAAAGGCGCGACGCCATCGACTGGCCCACGGACGCGGATACGAGCAGCAGTATCTTCCGACTTGGACTCCCGAATATTCGCCAGCATCGCCTCCCGCTCATCAGCAGGCAAAGGCAGCGCAGCCAGCTTCTTCGCGATCGACCATTCTTTCTTGAGCGTGCCGACAAAATCGAAAATGTTGAACGAGCGCTGCATGGAATCAACCATGATGCCGTTAAGCAGAAAGCGGTTTAGCAGTCCCGTTTGCACGGCTTCGTTGCGGCGCAAGTCGATTTCCTCCCGCAAATCATCAGAGAGCGGCTTCCGCGAGAACGCTAGTTTTCTCGCGTGTTTGGGAAAATTTTGGGAAAGGATACGTAGGCGTTTGAGAGGGTGCTTGGAATCCAGGATTTCACGCGCTGCCGAGATGCCGATGTCTTGGAGATGCCACGCCTTAATCTCTTGGTCCGCTTGGTCGTGTTGCTTGACCAACTGATCACGGAATGTCTTCAACTCGCCTGCAATGGATGGGTACGACTCGACAAGATTCGAGAACACGAGGCCATCGATCTCTTCGTCAACGCTGCCTTCCTCATCTTCGTCTTCATCATCGCGCATTTCTTCTTCCTCTTCTTCCTCTTCTACCTCGCCATCAGATGCAGTACCTCCTTTCTCAGACTTCTTGGAATCATCGATCGTTTTGTACTCCATGTTCTTGATGTCGAGAGCAACACCGTAACCTTGGAGCAGTGTCTCCATCGTCGAGTCCTTCGGATAGTGACGCAGCATGTACTCGATGGTACCGTCCTTCGCCAGCGGGAAGAGCTTCTTATGGAACGCATACAGCGAAGGCGAGCCCAATGAACCGTACAAAATCACCGACCCAGTTTGCGGGGGCACCGGATGCGGGTACTTGTGGTCCACGCTAAGTTCGACATCGTTGATGCCGGCAGCGACACAAACTTGGTCGGACGATGTAGTCGTGAGGTTCTTGAGCGCCGCAGCCAACTCTTCCTTCGAGCACGCAACCGACGCAATACAGCGCTTCTCCTTGTACAGCACTGCCCACGCTTCCACATCCTCTCCACACACCCGCACACCCGAATCCAACGCGAGCTATTGCCAAATGAAAGATTCAGCCTCCAGGTTCCAAAGAATAGCCCAAGATCGCCACCCCAACGCACCTGGCGAAACATTTCGATCTTGGGCGAATGAACACGAGTCGAAATCGTCAGTTCGAGCATCTGGAACGCCATAGAAAGTTAGGTCTCCACAAAACATCTCCATAAAGATTCCCCCCAAGACGCACATTCTTCACATGAGGTGCGATTGCGTGCGCCGTGTCGACAGCAAACGCCGCGAGCGCGTCCACATCGCCAGCTTTGCGCGCGATGGCGTCCTGCTTCTTGCTGAGCGCCTCCACGAAGCGCCAAAAGTAGAGCGGATTCTCCTCCGCGAGAAACTCGCTCGTCTCGAGCAGCGGATACAGTGGCGAGCTGGGCCACGCCGCCGTCACGTTAACATGCACGCCACGCGCCGACACGAGCGGCGCCTGTCCCATGCACACGATCGCCGCGGCGCCGACGCCCGCGTGCAGCAGCCGCGTCGCCCGCGAAGCCGTCATCGTCAATTGCCTGCGTTCCCCCCTTGTCGATGCCTTTGCAGGTTTCCCCTCTTCCACGCGGCACACCACCTTCAAGCTAAAATGTCCCCTCACTATTCTGTCGTGTACTGTAATTGGTTTTTAACCGATATATAAAGTTGCTAACGAAGTGGCTTTGGGTGTCCATGGAAGCGGACGGCAAAAGGAAACCAAAGCGATCAAGCGCCGCCGACAGCACCAGGAGGAACGTCTGCTATGAACAACCCGAATGCGCACCGGAAGATGACGCCCAAGGGCCAGATGAGCAGTAGCGGCATGGGCCCCGCGATCGTGCATCTGCCGCCCCATCTCAAGGCGCTGTTCGAGCCGAACGCGCCGCTCGAAGTGCTGTCGCAGCTCACGAAACGCAAGATGCCGCCGTACTCGGGTGTCGTGGGGTTTGAAGACAAGGTGCGCCCATGCGTTAATAGCACTTGAAGGAAGGAGGGCTGATACTGTGGGTGTGTGGATGGCAGTTTGAGATTGAGCAGCCGCCCGAGCGCACGGTCGAGGAAACCCCGAAAGAGCGGCGTGAGCGCTTGGCGCGTGAGAAGATGGCGCAGAACGACGCCAAGATGGAGCAAGAACTGGCGAAATGTATGCGCAGTCGAATGGTACTCACAGTGGATATGGTTGTGGCGATGATGCTCAGAGGTCTTTGCGTGTGGGCTTTTCACAGGGGATCCAAACTCAACGGACGAGCGCAAGACCGAGGACGCGTACAAGACGCTGTTTGTCGGTCGCATCAGCTACGAGACTACCGAGAAGCAGCTGCGCCATGAATTCGAGCAATACGGACCCATCAAGAAGATCCGTCTTGTCGAGGACGAAGAAGGCAAATCGCGAGGATATGCGTTTATCGAGTATGAGAAGGAGAGCGACCTGAAGGTCGCGTACAAGCAGGCGGACGGCAAGAAGATTGACGGCCGCCGTGTCGTCGTCGATGTCGAACGCGCGCGAACGGTGCGCGACTGGAAGCCCCGCAAGTTTGGTGGTGGGATTGGGGAAACTCGCAAGGGCGGTGCCGACGTCAATGTCAAGTACTCCGGACGGTACGACCCACCATTACTCTCTCTCTCTCTCTCTCTGATTCCCTCTCTTGACCTGGGTGTCCGTTATGCTGATATCATTTCGCTGTGGCTTTATTATGTAGTGAGCCGATCAGCCAGGTCAAAGTGGGCGGCGGCATGGCGGACCGCGGAGGTGCGGACGACCGCTACCGTCCGCGCGAGCGATCGCGTAGCCGCAGTCGAGGACGTGGAGCGCCGGATCGTCGCGACCGCCGTCGCTCGCCGTCGCGCTCGCGCTCTCGATCTCGCGGGCGAAGCGACCGTGGTGGGCGAGACCGTGGCCGTGACAGCCGTTATCGTGAACGTCGCGACTCGCGTGATTTCAGCCGCTCGCGACGGGACAGATAGGTGGTTTGTCCCCTGCGTATCGTCAGCGTTGAGTCTGGCGTCTCTTCATAGTGCCGTCAAGATCTTGATTGTGAAGAACGACCTGGAAAGAAGATGCCTCGCGCAATTGCGGTACTGGGTTGGTATATGGACAAAATGCGATACTTTTAGAAAACAAAGGTAAGGCCGGTGGGTTGCTGGACCCCAAAATACGGTCCATTTTTGTCTCAAGTGGATGACGCGACCACATACAAATGAAGCGCGTGATCGAAGTGCCATTAACTTCGCCTGTGAAACGCGACGATCGCGGTGTGCGCGCCGATTCGCTCACGAATCAACTGCGTGCTTTCGCCAAGCAAAAGTCACGCAAGCGACGTCCGCTCACCCTTGCACCTCTAGATTATGAGTCTCACTCGGCAGCAACAGCAACTTCCCCGAACCATGGAGAAGAGCGAGCCCACGTGAGCGTGCAAAAACAGATTCAAGGTCCCGTGAGCCTTCAGTGGCTTATCGATGACTTTGTGCAAGCAGCGGGCACGGGCAAAATCGAGAAAGTGGACCACTACATTCGAGGTGGCATTCCCATCGACATGAAGCACAGCGTACTCCACCAAACGGCTCTTCACGCCTCTGCCGCTTTGAAGGAAGATTCAGTCACTCGCCATCTCGTGCAGGCGGGAGCGAAGGTGGATGCGCTAACCAAGGTGCGAGCCACTATAAGTTCTGATGGTAATTCGCTGGCTGACGGCCGTGATTATTAGGACCGCGAGTCGACGCTCCAACTGGCCGCGCGATATCATAGCGTAGCCATCGCAAAGGAACTGCTGCGGAACAATGCCGATCTCCGCGTGATCAATAAGGTGTGCGCAACAGAGTTAGCGACGAGGAATTGTTCGCTGACAATGGATGGATTGAATGCAGGATGATATGCTTGCTGTTGATATCGCAGCCGATGTTCAGGACCAGACAATGGTGAATCTGCTTGAACGTCAGTCCATGGTACGACACACCAACTCAATTCCACGGATTCTAACAGTTCTTCTCTACCTGATCTCTCAGCTCCACCAAGCCCACCATCAAATGTTCGCGCTACGATCACTTCGTCAACGTCACTGACGATCTCATGGTCCTCCCATGCCCAACAATCATCGAGTTACCAGTCCCGAGTGTCTTGGGTTCTATCGGGAAGTCAAGCAGAGAGCTTGGAGATTTGCTCTGGCACATCCTTCCGCATCAACAACCTCATGCCGGCAGCAACGTATGAGATCCGCGTCCGAACAGGAAACCATACAATCGGTTGGAGTGCTAGTTCTGACGTGTTGATCATCGAGACTGACGGAGACGTGCCCAACGCCATGGCTGCACCGAGCATCACAAGAGTTAGCGACCATTCGATCACAATGCGCATCCGGCTTCCTCCAAGCAACGGGTCTGATCTCCTGCGTGTTTCTATTCAGTCGCAATGCACAGGCAGCATCGCTGCCGTTTCGACAGCTTCGTTTCGGCGACTGTTACGATCTGCTGACGAAGAGTTACGATGGGAGAGTCTAGTTTGCGATGCCTCCCAGATGCGGCACTTTGAAGACGATCCGCGTGACAAAGAGCACACCGTCGAAGGATTGCTTCCAGGGCATGTGTACTACTTTCGCATCAAAGCTAGCAACCGCTATGGCTGGTCTCCTGATGGCGAAGTCAGCGACGGCATCTGCATCAACGACGTACCCCAAGTCGTGTGCACGACTGCTCGGAGTATGACGCTTGTGTGGACAAAACCGTACTCAACCGAGCTGATCGACAAGTATCAAGTCCACGCGCGAGCTAGCTACAGTACCATGTGGGAAATCGTTGCTGATAAGGTAGAAGATCAGCGAGCCGACATTGAGAATCTCTTCCCAGCGACCGCGTACTGTTTTCGCGTTGTACCGCATTACGCATCGTCGCTCAAATGGGAAGACCCAGAGTCGTGTGCGTGCACAGC